>CM033622.1:32819234-33098123 GCA_019453435.1 Rhinogobius similis | reverse complement strand
ATACGTCCAATGAGCACATATTAAAAACCGGTGCCCAGTAGTGTATAATACTGATACACAGGGAGTTTCAGTGGAGTCTGACGATAAAGGACTCCTGAGCTCCCCTTTCTCTGCTGTTTCTTTCATGTTAAAATGTGAGTAATTAAGCCAAATGCCAGTGCATCCGGGCGGCACACACAAACACACACAAACACACACGTGTACACACGCACACACACACACACAGGCTGCACTAGAGACAGAGCGCTCTAATGATCAACACTCTTTATTATCCCCGCGCCTCTGCCTCTGTGTCTGTGTGCTGTTTAAGTGATTGTAAATCACAGGCGGTAATGGCGCAGATTAGCATACTATCAGAAAGCTTTCTTCATGCGTGCGCGGGTGCATGTCGGAGGTGTTTTATGGACAGTGTGTTAGTGCTGCAGATGTGTGAGGAGATGCAGCCTGGACTGTGGACCATTATGCCTGTGCTGTCAGGAGCCATTAGACACACGTGTTGTGAGTAATGCTCTGAGTGAAGGTGCTCCTACAGGGGACTGCTGGGCCGGTGTCCTGCTCATCACCTCGCAATATGGCCGCCCCTCGCTGGACCTCTGACAGAGATGTTGTATTTCATCTCACATTTCCTCTTCCTGTTTGTGGGTTTGTTCTCTGAGAGTCTGGGGTGTCCCCCCTCCCCCACTCCTGCCGCCTGCTATTGTGACCCATGAATTATTGATTAACCTGGGTAATAGAAAAGATAGGACTGTGCTGAGCTTAGACCTGCCTCTTCTGAGGTGGATGCTGTTTATACCTCGCAGATATGCATAAACATGCAGATTACATCTCATTTATTTCCAACATGATAAACGTCCTTTCTGTTTAGCACAAAATACACTCGTGCACCACCATGGGTAAGCACTACATGCATTGTAAGATTGTCTGTTTGAACACAAAAGGAATACATTTAGAGAAATTGTTGCGTTTGATTTGATTGAGATGTTTATATGCTTACTTAAATCACATCAGTTTGTTTGTTTGGTCATTTACTGTCTGTGTAAATGAGCACAGTCTAAATTAGGATATTATGACCTTAGAGCAGGGCACCAAACTTGGTTCCTCTTTGATCCCTCCAAAAAGGTCCAGTAGGTACTGGTTGTGCTTAATAATATCCACATCCAGTCGGCAGTAAATAAAGAACAGAACAATTGATCCAATCTTTGCCATCATCATTCTCCTCAGCCGAGGTAAAGGCGTAGTAAAAGAGTAAAGTCATCACAACATGAGCCAAAGCACAGGCTGTGGAGCTGCTGTGCATCTCAGAGTACGTGAGAGTCAGCTGTCCAGTCTGGTTCATTTCTACAAGTACGTTTAAAAATGATATAATAATATAATTAAAGCTTGAAAAACATTTTCTAAGATAATTATTTACAACTAAAGTAAAGAACTGTTCTGTAAGTATTAGTATGGTAAAAAAAAAAAAAAAAAGCCCTACATGTCTTTTACAATCAAGTTTAATGGCGTCCTTCAACAAGTTGTATGTTTTCTTTTCAAGGTTTTACATTGCACTTCAGTATTGTAAAATGTGAATCCTTAATGCTTTGATGCCATTTGAACTCTCTATTGTACTTGTACATCTGTGACCCTCAGAGTCACGACGTGTCTAAATGAACCCATCTGCAGGTCTTGTTCTGCTGATGATCTCACCTGGCACCCCGATCGATAACCCAAACGCTATGTTTAAACTGAATCACATTTTCCAGTGACGGCCCTTTAGGCTCCCATCCGCAACAGGCCGCGGCGCCGCTCACCCTTAACGTTAGCGTATATATACAATTAAACGCCCCAGTAAGCTGCCACGCGTTTTCATTAGACCGGCCCTAGCCCAGACCCTAGGCGATGACCAGGCGAGGTAATTGCACGGTGCAATGTTTACATTTATTCATGAAACGCTACACCGCCTATTCATCCCACCTGTCACCCATTCCATTTGAAGGGGCCTAGCGTAGTCCCCCTGCCCCTCCCACTGTCGCCGAAGCCAGCCATGCCCACTTGTTCCCCTCCGATATTTGATTCCCAGAGTCTGATTAACTTTTCATGCATTTGGTTCCGCCAAAATGTATGTGCACTCAGCCACATCCTTTATTGATTACTTCTAGTGCAAACAGTAGGCGGCGTGTGATATACATAATTGGACAGTTGTCAGGGGAGGCCGAGCAGCGATAGCAGCGTCTCGTCTCCTCTCCCCCTCAGAGATGGGGCACACCTGACATGAAGCACATGCCTCTTATGCTGCAAATAGATCCACATGTTAGCACAAGGGTGGTGACAATGGGGCCAGTGTACACAGTGACAGCCTGGGTTAGTATGACATTTATAAAAGCTGGATGAATGATATATACATCGGTTGCTTTTTTTCAAGTAATACCAGTTGCGTGATTTAATAATACCAATTTTTATGTTTTTTGAAATCTTTAGTTAAATTAAACCCAAACCCAAATCGTACCTTTTAGTAAAATAATGTGGTATAATGTTGCGAATAATGTCTGATGATTGATATGATGATTGGATAAGAAAATTGCTTTGAACACTTGAACTACTAAAATAGGGTAAATTATTTAATTAAATCCAAATATGAATCCGTTAACTCAAATTGGACACTTTACCAAAGCACAGCTGCCAATAGCTCAAGGCACACTGGTTGAAAATTAATGATTTAGAGAATGGTGAGATACAAGATTATGACACCATTACAAAATTCTTTATATTAAACTTTGTGTGTTTCTTTATATGATACATGCTGGTATTCATGCTGTAAATTGATATAGCCAAATCTTTCTAACAAAATTCATCTATCTGATTATATTGTTAACTTGCAATCCACATGCTGTCTATAAAAGTAGTTCTCAAAAGTAGCTCTCAACCTATCTCAGTCATTATAACAAAAGTTGGCATTCGCAAGCCCCAAACACAAGAAATGTGCCATACCTGAAAAAGGATAATGTAGTCTTATGGCTAATGTTAGATCTTATTTTCAGCACATACGCTTAGGTAAATCAATTTCGTAGACCAACAAATAGCAAACTACAATTAACACATATTAAGCCTTGTTTAACACTACAGCATCAATTTAAACATTTTCCTGCCCCCTAGGTTGAGAGCCACTGCTATAGCATGTGGATGAGGCAAAGTGAAATCAGATGATGCTGACAGGTTGGGGTTAGTTGTTGTTTTGTTTCTGGTAAATGTTATAGTTAACATCATACATTACATAGTTCCCATTCATTCATTTACTACTGCTTGTTCCTGTTAGGGGTCGCGGGTGACTTTGGGCCTTGGGCGGGGTACACCTTGGACAGGGGGAAGCTTGTTGTCTTTGGACGGTGGGAGGAAGCTGGAGAACGCAGAGAGAACCCACAATGCCGACTCCATCCAGGGAGACCGTATTCGACTGGTATTCGAACCCATGAGCTCCTTATTGAGAGGCAGGAGCTATAACTACTCTGCCACCATGCATCCAAGTTCCAATTTAAATGTTCTATTAATAGTTCTAATAAAGTTACCATTGACAAACTTTTCAGAGATGGAAATATACAATAGCAATATAAAATGGGTAGTCTCATGGTTTGTCAAGAGATGGTTAAAGAACTGCATGATTTAAGTTGATTCAAGTACAGATACACCCGATAAACCTTTTGTGTTATTATCACCATTTGCAGAACTATTCACAGCAGATAACAAACCTTTCTTGTCGTCTGTGGCGGTGACATCTGTAGTGAGCATCATGAGGCTTTCAATGAGACAGAAGACTAAATAAATGTACCCAAGCACTTCTGGAAATACCTCCTCCGGGACTTAGAGACTGGTGGTAAAGGGAAGAAAATGGAGACGCTGAGGAGGCTGTCGATCTGGCTGCTGCGTTGGTGTGTCGGACGTAGGTTTTCTGCTCAGTGCTCAAAAGAATAAGGGGAGAGAGAGTGTATTTCCATGAACGGCTGTGATAGTCGACGAGAGCCAGAAACAGGTCAATACAGCCGCTCTGATTAAACTTAAGCTTCATCTGCATCATGACAAAAAAATGAATGTTTACACTGGAATCTACATTTCAGTCTCTATGCAACCAAGTGCAACGCGTGCCACTGTTTTACAAATGACGGTTACAGTCGGGAAAGGTAAACAGTCGCAGTTCTTTCCGAATGCAAGCAGATGCAATTCCACCAGTGTCATTAACAACAAGCACTTTCTGACTATTTAATCCTAAGCCTCTAATTGCACCATGTTTACTAAATGCCTCCATGATAAAACACACACCATTTTTGACTAATGTTGATGTGATTCTGTGCTGTTTACAGTGCTGCAGTTCTATTTCTTTGAACCGGCGCACCATTAAAAATACTCCAGAGATTAGATAGCGCCTTGTATGTAATATACCCAACATGTGCTCGGCTAATTATTTTTCTGAATGCTTATAAGCACAATAAACTGGCGGCGCGCTGCTGGAACAAAAGCTAGTGAGCTAAGCCAAAGGATTCTCTGTCTGCTTCTGAAATTACATTTTCTACTGCGGGAATATATAGAAACTTAATGTGGCTATAGGGGTTGGAAAAGAAAAAACAAATGTGCTTGCTTTCATCTGTAAAAGTCCACTATGTAACACTATGTATGGCATTAATGTATCTAGCTTGCATTTGTTCAATTAGTCGTATTTATTGTTAGAAAAGCATGCATTTTTACTGTGGCAGGGACGCCTCGCCACAGATCTGACCTGTAACTCGGCCTAGTGGTGTCATCTGGAGATCTCCTCTTTTCTGGAGATAGATTCTTCCAAATGGCGTACTGTGAAACATGCCAGACAAAGCAATAACTTAAACTGAGCCCAGAGCGAGTTTTGCCGTCCTGGGTAAAGCTAACAAACATTAGCATGAAAACGACATACTTCCTGCTTCTCTGACAATAAAACGTTCTATAAGTTGATCGAGCCGAATAGATGCTTTCACAATATTCAGCCCATTCCAAAAAATTGGGTACATGAACTAGTTCTGTGTTTCACATTTCAAAACGGTAAAAGGTACAGAGCCTTTGAGGTTTAAAGTCAGATCAAACCAGTGTAGTGAGGATAATGAATAATGCAATGTAAGTGTGAATAAAAAAAGCACTTTACAAGTCTAAATTATCATCCAAATTGATAAAGGTCTTCAATATATAATTTTGAACTTTTCTTAAATTACACCTCGACTTTTGTAGTTGAGCTTTTTTTGTTTGTTTATTTGTTTTGCCCTAGTGCAGATATATTTTAAATGTGAAATAAGTCTGAGAACCAGGAAGTGTGCTGTTAGCATGCTAGTTGTTGTTAGCTTTCATGAGAAGTCAAAACTCTTGCATCTGAACGAGTTAAACGTGATCACAAACTCATCACTGTGAACAATTAAGACGTTGGCAAGTGAGAAATACATTTGGACCGCAATGATCACCGCTAATTGAATCTAATCCCGCCGACTATTAGCTTCCACGCATGTTTTAGCCCATGAAATTACAAGTTTAGCTAAGCCCCTGCCCCATGCAAGCCCGTCCAGTGGTTACGCATGCCGTATTGACCTACCCGTACCTGCTCCTCCGCACCTCATACCTTTAGTAATGAAAGGCAAACAGTGGCTGGCGCAATTGTACCGACCTGTGATCCAGAGGTGATGAGATGTCCCGCTCGAATCCCTCCCTCCCGCGTGCTAACACATTCAGCCGCACAAATGCTAGCCGCGCGGGCCTTGTAATAACTCCATCAAACTCACGTCTGCGTGTTTTCACAAGGTTAGACACACACGGAGACACCCACTGGAATTTTACATTTTGCACCTCTTGGCCTTCCGTACACTCCAAAGAATAATTCGGTGTGGTCAAGGTTACGCGCGCTGTTTGTGTTTGTTGGGTAATCATACAGCAATTCCAAGGTAAACCCCCGCGTTTCTCCGGAGCCTTACAAAAACATCCACTTACACAGATTCATAGGGCCAGACATAGCTCCACGCCGCTTGGGTAGTCTTCAAGGAGGTGCAGGCAACCGGAGAGGGACCCAAACAGAATCCATATTTAATGCTATTTTCCCCACTTGGACGTGTAGAGCTTTCAAGTGGGCATAAAAGAGGCTAGTGAGACCTGGCTCCCTTTTGACCGTGGCATTGTGGAATCACAGATGAGCCGCTGGAGTGTACAGGGCCACAGGGATGTGCGGCATATGGAGAGGTAGTACTCGGGCGGCGTTGGTCACACAGCGTAGGATCCGGGGTTGCAGACGGAGGCGAGCGGCAGGTACGGCGAGCGGAGATGACATGTGCGCTGATCCAAGCGGCAATGGAGTCGACGGTCAGCGAGCACGTTAGCGCGGACGCATCGGCACTGCCCACTGTTTCTGCGGGCCGTGGAGGAAAGCGTGGAGACAGTCTGAGGTGGAAAATAAATGGCTTTTCCAGATGCTTAGAGACGCTTGACGATGTCTTGCATTATTCAGTTCGTCTTCAGACTCTTCTAGCCACAGCTGCCTTGGGGTCGATGGAATCCTGGCTGCTTGTATGCGCCTACGGTCACTTCAACCAATACCAATCCATTACTGATTTAGAAAGACAGGATGAGTTAAGTCTGCTGGTCATGATAACACATTTTGGAGTGAAATATATTGCTCTATCAAGATTTGAATATACGATAATATTGAAACTACTTTGTAGCAATGGCGCAATAAACCTAAAGCCGCAGAATTCCAATAAAACCTTTGCTAAATGTACAATATTTTTGAAGAGCAAGACCTGCAACAAACTAACAAACAAACTGCAATAAAAACTTTCTTATTCAGTTCAAGTTAAGAACATGTACACATGCTAAATACTGTGTCCCAAAAATGTTGCTCCAGTTATCATTTATTGAACATAGTAATTATCATGACAAGCAGTTCTGATCTGTTCAATTGACTTTATTAGTACCTGTAGGTAGATTTCTTGTGCAGCAATTTCAGGTTTGGCATTAATACTTAAATGACAGTAACGTGACAGACACATCGTCTAACAATATCGGTTAATAAATCCCTTGAAATTGCAAAAAAGACTGATGCAAAGATTTGTTCAGAAGGATGCCGATGAAACAAAGCTGTCCTTATAAGGCTTTGTTGGTGGAACTCCTCAATTGCATGAAATGAGTGAAGATTTGCTCAAGGACACAACCATAAGGTGCAGTGAGTGATTGATTGATTATGCAAGAATTTGGCTTGTAAAATTGACCGTATTTGTTGGTAAATATGGAAAACAAGACCGTTTTATCCATGATCCATCTGGGTTCTTGAAGGCAGGTTACTGTGTCTCTGCATTTGCCCTGTCGTCCAGTACCCAGGGGACAACACATCAGGAGCAGCAGAGAGTGACAGCAGCGCAGTGCCCAGAAACCCTTCCACAGAAGACAGAGCTTGGTCACGTGTTACACTCCAGAGGATTTGCCTGTTCTTTTAATTCTGCAAATATAACCAGGATATATACGGCACAATTAGTAAACCCATTCAATCCCCAATTCGAATGCATAAAACCACAGTACAATAAAAAACATTAAAGAAACACATACAAAATAGAAATGATCTGTTTAAATATACTTTTGAAAGAGACAAATATAGATCAAATTCTTTCAGTCATAAAGACAAATAAACAAAACTGTTTTTAGAAGGATGACTAATCGGAACTGTTTTTGGACAACTGAACAAAACCTTTTTAGAAGGACATCCAAACTGAACCGTTATTAGAAGCAAACTGGTTTTTAGAAGAACCGTTTTTGGACAACTAAACAGAACCGTTTGTAGATGAAACTAAAATAACTAAAATAGAACTCTTTTTACAAGGACAATCAGACAGAAACGATTTTGGACAATTAAACAGAACCGTTTTAACCTAGATTTGAACATTGCCACAATTCAGGCCTTTCTTGCCACCTCAGGAAGATTGTAGATCCATGAAACTGAAACGCTGACCTCTCATGTTTAGTCCTGACTCCTGGCACCACCAGGTGTGTGAGTCAAGAGTCCGACATGGTTCATATGACACCAACATTTCAGACATTGGTGTTAGGCATGGAGAGACTTGTACACGACATGTGTATTATTATATTGAAAATATAACTTTCCATTCTCCATTGTTGTCAAAGACTCCTCACACATTGAACCTTGCTTGAACTTCAAAAAAATTTTACATTATTTTTGATCTATGCGTCTGTCCATTCTCAACACTATCATCATTATGACCTGACATCTTGATATCGAGCGTCCACATCATATTCAAAGTTCACTCACAAAAGCCATTCAAATAGTATCTGCTGGAAATCACTCCTGCAGTAATTGTAATTCACTGCACTGTGCTCCGGCTCTTCCTCTCACTCATAATACATTCCGCTGGCTCGCTTCCATATATTAATTTTCTCCACATGCCTTCATTCTTTCTTGTTTCTTTACCTGTTCGCCTCACATCCTATGACCCGCTCTGTCTCATCACCGGTGTTGTACGCTGCATGTAATTACCCAGCCATCAAAGGGGAACTGCCTTGCCAATCAGCGTATCAAGGGTTAAGGGGGACACACTTGTCTGCTGCGCTCACCCGGTACGCACATCTCGGGCCCCGGCGCATCGCAGCAGTCTTTGCTAATGACTTGTAGCCAACAAATTCCTAAGACTCTCAGGTGGCTTCCTCCAACCAGGCTCTGTGCGATGATGAAAAGGCCCGGATAAGATAAACTGACAGTTGCAACTCATTGCGAGGAGAAGGGAGCACCCTGGCAGCGGCTCAGACCCATAAGCCCAGTGCTCCACCATCTTTTTACTGCTGCCCCCCACCCACTCTCCTCTGCCCTCCTACTGTGTGGTGGAGTTCAACAGTGCAGTCTATTGTTATGCTTTCAATATAATGTACACTTTTAAGGTTCAAGGTGTGACCAGCTGCCTGGATGAGTAGTATCTCTGGTAGAAAGCATTATCAAGATATATGTTGTGTATTCTATGGCTAGAATATTGAAATACTATGACTCAGGTATTAGTTTTCAAGCAAAAGAGTATTGATACTTAAATACACTGTTTATACTTTAGTTTCTATACACATACATTTCATTTTTAGATCAGCTGAAGTTGGACTGCACATTGGTATCTGTGTTAGATCGATATCGCAATACAGTGTCAAAGTATTACTATAATCGAACACATTAAAGTGCGTATGACAGGTTTTTATGATTTTCTAATTTTGACTTTATTCAGTGTATTAATACCTCTTGTAAATATAAAGTATAGTTTTAATATAGTGGGGTATCTGATAATTACAAGTAAACAGACTGATGACATCACACCAGGAAGAGAAAGGCCTTTTTAACCCTTTAAACATTAATTCAACAAAATCAAGACATTCACATATACTTTCTGTTTGTTGTTTGGCCCAGTAAATTGTGGTTGCCTCTTAATTTCCTAGAGTGTGATGTCATTATTTACAACCAGGAAGTAAAATAAAAAACATAAAAAGTTAAAGAAAATGTAAATGTATGTATGTATGTATGTATATATATCAATCGTTATTGCATTTTAGTTCAATGAGTCATCCAACCTGTCATGGGCACTTTAAAATGTGTAATATATCAGCTCTGTGGAGATGAGGAATTTGATGACGAATTGTCCCTTCATTCTTTCTGATATAAAGAGGACAGATATCAAACTGGCTTTTATTATTCACTTACTTAAAGTTGTATTTTTATTGATACAAGCATGTTTGTCTATCGTCTTGTCCTTCAGTTCTCAGAAAATTTCAGTTTTCCCCCACCCCCTATCTCCACTCACTGCTCTGTTCTCACTTGCAGTTATTCTAAAAATTAAGACTCTGAATGATACATGTAGGGTTTAAAAATGTCACTGCAATTTTTCAACAATAAAAACAACTAAATCAAAATCCACTGCTTCCAAGAGGCGGGGCTTATCACTTCTACAGTTTTGGGAGGGAGGGAGTTAAATCTATATCTATTATTAATTTATTTCATATCGATCTTGCCATTTATAATGAACAAAATATACAATAATGATCTAACTGTTATAGTCTGTTACTCATCTGTGCTTTGTGTTGTGTCAAAAGCCAGAATGGACAATATCATATCATGTCTCCAGGGCCTGTACTGATGGTAATTAAACTTCTCTTGCATTAGACAACCACAGTCCCACAACTTTATGAATATACTTCAATTATTTCAACTGTGTGTTTGTTGTTGGTGATGAATTATGTTTGTTATGACGTGTTAAATACAGACTAACCTTGCAACAATTCACTAGAACATTTGAAATTACTCATATAAAACCTTCAAGTTGAAATATAAGACATATGTGTTTTAGCAGTTCCATTCTGTAGATAAGACACATACATCATTTATAATCCCATATATGTTTTATATATTCATACAGTATAAAAGTGACCATAATCGGCTTAATTTTTTATGTTACCTACAATGATGTTGTGTGAAACTTAAAGAACTTAAAACATCCGTCTGATTCAACAGAGGATTATAGAACAAAGACAAAGAATACAAAATGTTTAAAGACTGGAAGCAGTATATAAACCAGAACATTCATTTTCATATAAGTTTATTTCTAAAGTGTATTTGTGGAAGGTGGTTGGTATTGAAGTTTAAGATTTAGCTGGAAACAGTTCGGTTAATTTATGGCTCTACCAATAATTCCTACTAAAATAACTAAGTAACTCAATAAATAAATCATGTTTGTTGTTGCGTAGAATGTAAAAAGACAGAAAAGCATAAAAGTTAATGAGGCTGGTAAAGTATTGGTATCGAAATCTTTTTTTTTGAGGCTAAAACTAATATTGAAATTAGATATTAATCTCAGCGGATCAATAAAAAAAAATAAAAAAAAATTGGACCTTTCCTTTTGAATGATCTTGAGCAAAACTACTTTTTGTATTTGTATTTTGTGTTTTTTTGTGTTGAAAATGACAGTCTATTGTCTAAAAAAAATATTGTATCATTGTGGTTTTGAAATCAGTATCAGTTATTGAGCTTATTCCTTAGTATCGAAATCGCCTTTGAAAAACAACATTAAAATACATTATAAAACAAATAACTTCTCATGGCTCCTAAGTTTTAAAATGTGAGACTTCATAAAAGAAAAGTTTTGCAGTAATAATGTTTTATAATATAATAAAAATACAAACAAACAAAAACATCCCTACACGCCCATATTTTTATTATCATTATTAGCTCATTCTTTCACTGTTTAACTTAAGCATAAGTGAAAAATATAGTCCACCATCAATGACAAAACGCAAATAAAACAAAAATCAACGTACACACATACATTTAATTGCAACTTTTAATCTTAGCGATTATTAGTGATTATACTGTTATGTTTTTTTTTTCTTCCAGCTAACCCTCCTTCCTCCGTCACACCCTAATATCCGCTTATTGTCCTCCTCAGAATTCAATTAGACAGACAGTTGCAGTGCGTTCTATTCATTTGCGGCTCCGGCGAGGCAGCCAGTGGAGCCAGTGGGAGTGTATTGATCGGAGTGTGTCATGTGTGCAGGCGAGAGAGGGGTGGCCACACTTTCTTTGCTTAATGGAGTGAAATAAAAGAGCCGGGATTATGGGCCCTAATGAGGAAACAGTGGAGGGGGCCAGTGAGGTGCCCCCTCCCTCCCCACAGGGCCCTACAGACACACGCACACATACATACACACACGCATACTTAGACACTGCATTGAAAGATGTGATCAAATAACGTATACATATTTGAAAAAGAGAAATAGTTAAATAGCTATGAAGGCACGTTTTAGAAGATCAAATTATTGTTATTGTAGTACATCAATTTATGAATTAAGTAAGTTAAAATAATAAGCACATGTGTAAATAAAGCAAAATGCTGCAAATGAAGGTTGCAGATATTGTTGTAACTTCATGGCAAACACTACAATAAAAGCATTCCCCTTGCTTCTTAAAAGCTCTTTTGAATCATTTTTAGCTTCCCTATATATTATAATATTGATTTAAAGCAGAAGTACGTAACTTCAGCGACAAAGCTCCCCCTGCAGGTCTCTTGTGATTATACATTTCTTCTTTTCCCCCTTCCTTTTTATGGAAATAAGGACGTACAATCACATACAAAAACAAATCATGTCACCAAATATAAAAAAGAGAGCCATGGTTTCTCGGGAGAGTCTTCGGGTCGACGTCAGAAAAGTTGCAAGGCCTGTTTTCCACATAGAGACAGCAGGGGGCGACGGTGGGGGCTTCAAAATACATTTACCACTACCACATAGACTTAAAAAGACATTTAATAAGGTCAAAATATTACACCTAAAACAATTCACCTTATTCTGGAAGTTGCCATATGCGCCGCCATCTTTTTCCATTGTAGTTTACATGGACACAGACGAGCTCAACAGATAATAAGTTCTACACGGACTAAAAAGCCGTTTTCAGGCCACCCAGGAAATTGGTGCGTTGTGACTTGTTTTTGCACGTGTACATTAAACATTTTACACAAATCAATCTACTTTATATAGTATTTTAGCGCAAGACTTTTCCCTCGTTCACCATTTAAGAGAAGTACTACAGGAGTGCGGATCTGGGGCAAAAGGGGGCAGGGCGGAAGAAGGTGAATAGGGAATCCTCCTACTCAAGGTCTGGACTGCCTCTTAACAGACTGCACCAGCGGCATTGAAGGACGGGTCAAAAAAAGTATGTATTCACCTTATTCCGGAAGTTGCCGTACGCGCCGCCGTCTTGTTTCCGTTGCATTAGTTTACACGGAGCAGACGAGCTCAACAGAAAATAAGTTCTACACGGACTAAAAAGCCGTTTTCAGGCCGCCCAGGAAATCGGTGCGTTGTTGACTTGTTGTTGCTCGTGTTCATTAAACATTTTACACAAATCAACCTACTTTATGTAACATTTTAGCTGCAAGACTTTTCCCTCGTTCGTCATTAGCTTTAACGGAGTTCTCGTCAAACGGAAGTGCGTTTACAACAAAAGTGCGTATCTGTGGCAAATAACGGCAAAAGTGAGCGGGGCAGAATAAGGTGAATACAGTTTTGCGATCAAATAGGTGCTTTATTTTACGGACAGACAAAAACGATCACACGACATCGCTGCACGGGGTAAGGAACGCTCTCCAAAACTCCCAAACTTTCGCCTGTGTTGTAGCGCCTCATGACACGGTGAATAATTGAAGCCCTCACCACACGATACACCTCTGGAGCATGGAGGGTCTGCACGGATTCACCTGGTCCGTCTCCACCGAGCGCCCCGCTGCTCCTCGCTGCTCCTCGCTCACAGTTCAAGCACCTGTCCCTCCACTTGGCTCGGCACCACAAAGGTTCACATTAGCACACGATCCCCAGGAGGCCGAGGGGCTCATCCCGCCTGGTGGCTGCAGGGGTTCAGCCGGAGCGGAGGGGGGTGAGAGGTGGGCGCGTACGGTGGGATGAGGGGGTGGATATATATGCTATGGTAGGGGGTGGAGGGGGAAGGTCGGGGCTGGCATATGGCTCAGTGTTGTGTCTGATGTTTGGATTGATATGGACTGTTGAGTGGTCTTTGTGTCGTTGGTCGCCACTCGGCACAAGCGCTTTTGACCGACAACCTGTAGTTTGCTATCGGGGAATGTACAGGTAATCCTCAAGTTAACTTTATTTCACACATCATTTACAACTTTTTATTTTACCTACTTGTCAAATAACTCGGGATAAGCACAGTAATTTAGTAAATGTTCCTGCGTTCACACTGGTCCTGGTTTGGGTCCTTGATTTGGTTTGGTCTTGATCTAGTTTTAGTTTAGTCTTGATCCTGTTTCAGGGTTTCTAGGATTTAATCCCAGTTTAGTCTGAATTTTGATGTGGTGATTGTCCAAATGTACCAAACGCACCCTTAAACACTGTATCACAGCTCAGTGTCAAATTCCAGTAAATTGCGACTTTTGCAATCCCATTATTTTGCTGTTTAGGTGACTTTCGATAATGAGGATGATCTTTGTCATAGAACTTGACATAAAGTTAATAATGTTTGGTTTCAAAGGCTTTTTCTCTCTAATAACCATTAAGTATTCTTATTTATTATTTTTTGGTGAGGACGTTATGAACATAAACGTAATGCTGTAAACAAGTCGGATTGTAGTCATGTTCTAATTTCCATTGACTGTCTCTCAAAAGCACTCGCAGTCACAAACCAGCATATTTCAACACTGCAGTCAAGGTGGGTGAAGTGTCTTGCCTAAGAACACAATGACAGTATGCATTGCAGTCCCCCCAGTCCCACTGCGGCACCTGGTGTTCCCAACAGTCTCCCATCCGAGTCACCAGGCCCAACGCGGCTGAGCTTCAGAGATCTGACGAGGTAAGGCATTCTCAAGGTGTATATGGTATGTCAACACACATACAATGCAAAATATTCCAGAGCAAAAAATGGTAACTTTCCGTTTTTCAATGTATGGGCTGAATACGAATAGGCTTGTGTCTGTAAAATGTAAAATTGTTCGAATACATAGCTGATTTGATTGGGAAATAATGTGAGCAGTGCAATTAGTACTTTGAGCAATAAAGTGCACTGTGTGATGAGTAGAATGTGCAATAACGTAGACTGTGTAATAATTTGGACTGTGCAGTGTTTGGAATGTGCAATAACGTAGACCGTAATAATTTGGACTGTGCAGTGTTTGGAATGTGCAATAATATAGACGGTAATAATTTTGACAGCGTTGTTTGGAATGTGCAATAACGTAGACTGTAATCATTTGGACTGTGCAGTGTTTGGAATGTGCAATAACATAGACTGTGTAATACTTTGGACTGTGCAGTATTTGGAATGTGCAATAACATAGACTGTAATAATTTGGACTGTGTAGTGTTTGGAATTTGCAATAACGTAGCATGTGTAATTATTTGGACTGTGCAATAACGTAGACTGTAATACTTTGGACTGTGCAGTGTTTGGAATGTGCATGTGGACTGTGCAGTAATGTAGATGGTACAACGATAGGGTGTGTGCAATAATGTGGATGGTGTAACAGAGCTGTGACAAAATGTGCAATAATGTGGACCGTGCATTGAGTAGAATGTGCAATAATGTGTACTGTACAATGAGCGGTTTATGAAATGAGTAGATTGTGCAGTAATGTGGAATGAGTTATGATGGAGATTGTGTAATAATGTAGACTGCAATGAGTGGACTGTGCAATAATTTAGATTGTGTAATAGTGTGGAATGTGCAATGAATGGATTGTGCAATAATGTGAACTGTGCAATCATAGGGAGTGTGCCTTAATGTGAACTGTGCAATGAGTGCATTGTGCAATAAGGTGTACTGTGCAATGAGCAGACTGTGCAATAATGTGGATTATGCAATATATTTCTGGTATATATTCAATGTTTTAAATGTTTTATTGATTGCTCTTATGTAACCTCAGTTTATTTCTGCATTTAGGTTGAATTATGTCTATGTTTTTATGTTTTACACACACTGTCCCAATCAAATGAAATAAATAAATAAATAAAATAAACAAGGTTCCATTCACAAAGCCAGCTTGTCCATTAAGAATTTACCTGTTTCCATGTGTCCTGTAATGTATTTGTCTCTTTGTCTGGGCTGACCACTACATCTGTTCTTACACCAATTACCACCAAGTCTCAAAGTCGGTGCCAAGACAAATATTTGGCCAATTATGAATATTTAATCTCACTACGCACTTTGCAAAGGTCCGGCAGATGCTATTAAATCTCACCCCATAGATACACTGTTATGACATGTAATAACTACTGAATATAAAAGCGATTAATAATTTAAATTGAGCCAACAAATTAGAACCATCATTAAAAAAAACTATGCTTGAAACCATTTTGCATAAAACCCAGCCCGGTTCAAGGTAATGCCAAGGCCCGGCTGATAAAGAATTACAGCATTAATTCAGCAAAGTGAACTTATTGCTCCTTCTTGGTGGAGATCCCTGGAGCATTCTGTGCCGTGCAGTGAAATGATAGCATTTCCATTTCCCCCATCAAAACGAGCGCGCGGTGTGTCTGTCCGTATGTGTGCGGCCGTAAAAGGCGAGGAATTGGTGGCGTTTTCTTTATTGCAGAAATTTCTCGAAATGGCGCGCTTTTATTGTGAAGGCGTCATCCCCAGAGGCTCCGAGGTGAGGTGGCCGCTTTTGTGGCAGAGAAAATAAGAAATGCTTTTTGACCCCCATTCAATCGAAAATGACAGAATAATGTTACATATTTGACTAGGATTTTTCGTTTACTCTATTATTGCACCAAGTGAATGAAATCAAATCATCTTTCAGGTAGTTATTTTCATGTCATTCTTGTAGATTTTCTTCATGTAGTCTGGTTTTCTCCATTGACCCAAAACTATGCACCTTTGCAATGGTACAGACTCTTTACACCTAATTTGACAGAAGACCTTCAAGACCAAATTCTTCAAGAGAATGACGCGTTTCATCATTAACCGAAACAACAGAACAGAGTAAAAGTGAGGCTTAGAATAGAGCTTTCCTGTTGTGCCTCCAGAGTTCACTGTCTTTTGTCCTGATGCCTGTTACTCTCCTCACACTGCCCTGACACATGATCTGCTGAACCCACCTGACGAATCTTCCTGCAAAGCTGCACTGAGACCTTTGACTGAGACACGAAGGTGACAATGAACATGTTCCTGCAGTTGAACTTGAATATATCCATCGAAAATGTGCCAAGCTAAACCTTCAGCTAGGCACTCCTGACCAAAACCCTTTCCAAGACCCTCTCGCTGCTGACAGGTTGCCCCCATGCACTGGTTAATGAATGGGTCAAAGGTATAAGTTAATTTTTCCTGTTGATACAAGAAACAAGAAATGAATAGTAAAAATGTTTGCTTACTTGGAGATGTTTCATTTTTGCCTGGAATGTTCCCCAGAATGCAATTAAATTAATGAGATTAAGGAGTTGTGTCAAAAAAGCTGCCTTTAAGTAGTTTTTTGGTTGCCTGGGATCTAGAATACACATTTCTCCAATGGTTTACGGAGAGTCCAGTCACTACTCACTTAATTGCGCCTCGAGCTAAACAAACAAGTTCATTGGATGTCATCATTTAGAGCAGTTGTTCTCAAACTTTTGACCCCAAGTACCACCAAAGAAAAGATTGGGCTCTCTGAGTACCACCACATTTACATTTGGGACTATAACAGGACTATTTCAGGTCTAAATTAGGGATAAACCAGGTCTTAAGTCAGAATACACCATTTTCTAAAGGAAGAGCAAAAATGTGAATAAAATGTGCTCTAAATGAAGTAAACCTTACAATTGAAGAGGTGTCCGCGTACCCCCAGGAGAAGTCTGCGTACCAGCAGCGGTACACGTACCACGGTTTGAGAAACACAGATTTACACCAAAATCAAACTTCTCTCACTTCAGTTTAACACAGTTTTGCGCTCCATTCGTTAATTCCGCTGAAGTCTGTTGGGATTTCAGTCCTGTGACATATTTTTCCCTTTCTGTTTTCCAGACACATTTGTTTTAATGCTGACGGACCATGTGTGCTCCTGATTGGCTAATCCACCTGTCAATCGAGCCCATCTGAACGCAGGGAGATGAAAGAAGAGACTAGACTGACATCGATCTGTATACAAATACAGAGAGGTATCATTCCGGACATTCAAGGCAAGCTTTTAGAAGGAAAGATATAGACTCATTTTGTTTGACTATGTAGTGTTTTTAGTGTAGTAATCTTGACCTTATATGAATGTCCAGTGGCAAGCTGCGATTTTGGTTTTGAAGATAGGGAAAGGCACAATACGCTTTCATTTACCCTCCACACGAAAAGTTCCATCGTGCACCTTTCACAACATTTATGTGGGTCGAAAAAAAACACATATTTGTCCATTCCGTTGCGCTCCCTTTGCTTTTAACCCTATGGCATACACACATCCCAGTACAACAGTATCTCCTGCATATTGTCTAGTTGAGATAGTTCAAAGATTCTTGACATTAAAGTGCATTTTCAGCATTGGCGCCCGGTCTCCCACTGAGTAAACACTTCTATAGCTGCTCGCCTGCACCTTGCTCCTCGCTTTCTTTAATGCCGCATGTAGCTGGAGGCATCGCTGCTTGCTTGTGTGATATTACCATTTACCTGCTGTTTTGAATTTTTATTTGAATTGGGATGAAACGTTGGCTGCCAGACGTTTTCCTAACCCTGGTTTATTTTCTTCTCCTAATCTCCCTGATGGCGTATGACACGACGCCGTGCTTTTTTTGCGTCTATATGTCGTCTGTACCTTTTGGGATTCGGAGAGGGAGAGAGAGCGGAGGGTTTCCCCAAGGAGAGGCAAGGTGAGGGCGGAAAACATCAGTACGCCGCGCAGACTTGGATGTGCAGAGACGTGACGCGAGCTTGTCAAATGCTCTGAATGAGGTGCAGTGATTTTAGCGGATGAAAAAGCGCGCCGAGAAAAGGATAAGTCATCATAAAGTTGGGGTTTGAGCGCACAGAAGGGCTGAGGACAAATGTGTCATAGCGGTGATGGGTGATAAGAATTGGGGAAGGTTTTTGCGGCGTTCATTGGAGAAAGGAGGGAAAGTCTGAACGTTTTTGGAGATTTCTATTCTCGATTCAAAGGGAAATAGATTTTGTGAACAGTTCATTCACTGCTTTTAGCTTACAAAGTTAAAGCAACAGTATGTATAGAGGTTTAAAACAATATTCATTCTCGATGGAGATAAAACCGTTTTAAAGCTGGGGTACGTCACTTTTTTTTGTTGTTGAAAATTTGTTGTTTCGCCCAAATAATATGTTGTAAAAGCAGAACGTAAGCAAAAACTAAGGCACGCTGTCTGCATCTAATAATAAAGAATGTTGTGTCTCGTCAACCAGGAAATAGAGGCCAAAAGCAGTGCTCTGATTGGTTGTGCTTGGAGCGGTAGCACGAGTTTAACTTCACTGTCTGGAAAAAGATGTTCTTAAGCTGAGCTCGGGCCTAACAATTGATGCTTGTGGATATTAACATTGTGCCAAAGACTTTATGAGAGCGAGGATTTAGATAGACACTTTTAAATACTACTTCTGATGTTGCTGTGTGGAAATCAGATACCGCAGCTTTAAGCCATACTGTAAACTGTTTTGTAAAATGTTTTTCAGTGGAATGAAGACATCCAAAATGAAAAAACATGATTTTATTTGAGTATATTTTTGGTACAGAGTTACGTACAGGGGCTTTTACAGAAATGTACTGTCCAAAAATAAGGCAGGGAAACATATGGATAAAATTAAGTGTTAGGAAGGTTTGTTTCGTTTGCTTTGTTCATGTATCGTTATTTTGGATGAATCAGAAATAAGTATCATAAAAAATATGTGACAGTAAAAGTTCTTAATCAAATTGGAAACCAGTACCTACATAATTTAACGTGATTGTTCATGATCTAATACAGGGGTTCTCAAACTTTTTCAGTCACGACCCCCAAACACAAAAAATAGTTAACACGCAAAGTGACAAAATTAGCCTTATATCTAATGTTTGATTTTATTTAGAGAATATAGACCTAGAAAAATGACTTTGACAGGCCGACAAATAGGAATCTATATTTACCAATGCATCTGAAGGATGTCAAGCCTTGTTTTAGACGATCGTATCAATTTTTCCCCATCATCTGGAGACCCCCGGAAATCATTTTGCAACCCCCATTGGGGTCCCAATCCCCAGTTTGAGAACCACTGATCTAATGCAGGGGTTCTTTACTTTTCATTCAAGAAATTAATTTAATTTAAACTGCCCTGTTAGAAATCAATTCAAATCTGACTTGAATTTGAATGAAAGATTCACACTGTTGTTGCATGTTTATATCTTATTTGTAATCTTTGTATAAGTTGTCTAATGACCCATTAAAGTAATTTCATTTTGTGCACTGAGGTGGGTCTGCTATTACTTCATTTAACCTACTCCAAAACTGAATCAGACATATCTGTTTTGGCATGCAGTTTTGAACTTTAAAACTACTCCTAATGTGTTTTTTGTTGCTTTGAAGGGGAACAGTTCCTTTCACAAACTTCTTTTCCCTCCATACTGGCTGCATAGCTGTTTGCACTGTACTACTCTATAATCTTTGGCTGTGCTTTGCTAACACAGCGCTCCCTTTATTGCTCTATGAAATAATGCATTTAGAAAACACAGTGCAAAAGAATACCACCTTGTATATTGATTTGAAGATCTTCCATTAAGGAAAAGCCTGCGGGATTTTATTTTTTTCCCTTTTTGCGGTCCTTGAGCGCTAAATGGAGCTGAAACATAAGGACATCAAATAGACTTTCCCAAGGACACACATGTACAGGTAAGGAAGCTGTTTAGAATTTAACTATTGAAATGAACTGCGTAATGAGGGAGAGAAAAAATTACACGCAAGGTCGTTTTTGGTGAGAGCCGAAATTCTATCCCTTTGGGGCAGAGAGGAGCGAACTTTTTTGTTTTAGCAAACTGCCCATCAAATAAGCATAATCACGATCAGGATTCATACGGTGTTGCTTGGGACCTACAGGCAGGCGGCCCCGCTCAAATTGGCCCTTCTGATAAATCACCATTAATTAGCTAATAAAAGCTAGCAGGTGGTTCGCCGCAGCCCAAAGACATTCCCCTGTTCGTTTGAATTATGGATATTACAGCCACGCAATGAGTAAATGAGAGGAGGGGTTCTGCCGGGGCCCCGTGTTGAGAGAATGCACCGATGAAATGTGCTGCATCGCCGTCCGCAGGGAGACGAGAGGCTCTGACCCCAACTCCAGTCCTGTTTAGAAATGCACAATGAATACCTACGTGTCTGCCCAGGATGTAAAGCTGTGATACTTAAGATGAGATGAGATGTGAGTGTTTCATAGAGATGCAGTGAGAGGAGAGTGGTGTTATCCTGTGCTGAAAGAGTCGTGTGTGTGCTTTAAGGTTTAAGGCAGGGTTAGTCAACTTAAGGCTCAGAGACCAAATCAGGACCTCTGAGGGTTATATATCTGCCCCTCAACCCATCTTCTATGGTTATTGGTTTAGCCCTGGTTTAGCCCTGGTTTAGTCCTGGTTTAGTCCTGGTTTAGCCCTGGTTTAGATCTGGTTAAGTCCTTGTTTAGATCTGGTTTAGTCTTGGTTTAGATCTGGTTTAAACCTGATTTAGACCTGGTTTAGTCCTTGTTTATATCTGGTTTAGTCCTGGTTTAGATCTGGTTTATATCTGGTTTAGTCCTGGGTTAGACCTAGTTTAGACATAGTTTAGTCCTGGTTTAGATCTTGTTTAAACATGGTTTAGACCTGGTTTAGTCCTGGTTTAGATCTGGTTTAGACCTGATTTAGACCAGGTTTAGGCCTGGTTTAGACTTGGTTTAGACTTGGTTTAGATCTTGTTTAGATCTGGTTTAGTCCTTGTTTAGATCTGGTTTAGACCTGGTATAATCCTGGTTTAGTCCTGGTTCAGTTCTGCAGATGTTGTTGAAGGCTTTTGTATTACAGTTTGTATTGTAAAAGGTACTAAACCACCAAAAAATCTGGCCCTCAGTAAAATAAAGTTAAGTTGTTGCACATTTGTAGTTGTTACCACCTTTGTGTTGTGGGTTTCCTCTCCAGTTTTGACTATTTGCCGAATGTTCTGCCTGCTCTCTTCCCATTTTACTCTACAACAAAAGTCAAATAAAACCTTCAGGACAGAAATTATATATCAAAAAATAAGAGTCTAATAATAATTTTGTTAACAATTGGTTGTGCTGAAATATCAAATTGGGAAGTGAATGGGGGATGAGTAAGAAGATATAAGAATAATAATATCATTTGGAGTATACTCTTGACGGTGGGAAAGACGGTCAGAGCGAAGAAATGGATAACTCAAACTGAACCGACATTCAAGGACTGGACTGAAATCGTGACTGGCATTCATAAAATGGAAATGAAATAGATTTTGGTCTACATTTGACTTTTTATTTGGCTGTGTTTGGTGCTGTTTTTATTTACATTTTTTGATTTGAATAGTTGTCTGCTCTCTGGCCCTTGTGTGTTTTACATTAAACATTTTGGGGGGGTGGATAGAATTACACCAGGGATGATTCACATTATGTCACAGTATTGCACATGATTACAACAGATGAATGTCACATACTGGTTAGCAGTGTTCGCGGTGTTCATACACTGACAGTTCTTGTTAAGCCCTGTGTTTAAAGGACACATATCATGCAAAACTGAATTACTTGAACTACTTACATAAAAAAAAAGAGTTGTACTTTGCTCTAGTCACGCTTGTCTCATTAATCCTATTTACCAGATCACCTTGCTCAAAGCCTCAGAAATTACTAATTTCAATTTCAATTTTCCCAGAATAGTTACGTCATCGTTAGAGATCCCGAGGTCCCCTGTATAGTTTTTAAGTCCGTAAATTGTTGTCGTTCTGAGCATGTGTGCCATCCAAATGCTTATTTTAGCATGCTGGTCACATTGCTTAAATAGTTGTTTTTTTTTGTTTTTTCCAACATTCACAGGCTGTAGATAGCCTGCTAAGGTCAAATCTGTGTAGAGAGGGCACAGCTGATGAAAAATTATGTGTGGTTTTCTATAAATAAGTATTACTTTAATGTATAGAACATTAAATACAAAAGTAAAGGTACTCAAGAGCATTATTAAAGGCCAACAATAACACAAGGTATAATATGGCCATTAAAAAAGAAACCTCTGTACATGAAAACCATGATTATTCAAACTAATTCATGGATACATCTGAAGAAGGATTGGGCAAGAAAACCTTTCAAAACTCAATGTACACACCAAAAACTGAACAGATGAATAGCTTTTATTGTTATTGTTTTATTTCCTGCCATCTTTGAAATGGACTTTCTTCTTAATGTAGAGTTGCCCTGTTACACAAAAGAGAGCAGTTCTCACCTGGAGTGTGCAGCCTCTCCAAGTAATCCCTGTGTGAAGCATCATTACCCTCAGCAGGGGTCAGCGGGGGTCAGAGGGTTAAACCAACACACAGCACTGCTCAGCGCCTGGTTAGCTTCAACGCTCCGGCGCATCACTCACACCTCCGGAACAGCATTTGTACTGAGGAGACAAGCTGTGGTTTGACAAGAACACAACATGGACCATTTGGAGAAATGGATACAGCATTTATTGGTTTCATTTAGAGTAAAAGGTTCACTTTTCTAGTGAGGGGTCCAAGCAGAAAAGCTCTAGTGTACACATTTATTTTTGTGACCTGCTGACATTTTCCACACACTTTTACTCATTTAAGCACAAAGTTTATATATTAAAAGAGACATCAAACTGTGAGACATTTGCAAACTTTTATGAAATCAATCACTATCGTGTGTCTTGTGTTGTGTCATTCTTTAAGCCAGACGGTTACATAAAGAAAGATAACAAAGCGAAAGATACTAACTAGATAAGATAGATAAGAACTAGATAAGAACTAGATTTTGAGAAAGTTTTGCTCTCTATTTTTATTCAGCAGTTTCAAACTATGAAAAAGGCTGTTATGAAAATGAAAAAAAGACACATTCAAATAATTTAAAACTTAAATTTCGATCACCTTTTCTAATAACCTTTTACTAGTTCCAATATTGATCAAAACCATTCTGAAACTATTCTGGAATTTTCAAGTTTGGTTCTAGTGATGTGTTTTTTTCTTGTTCAATTGATTCTTCTCGGTTCTGTCAGTTTACCCCAAAGCACCAGGGCTACCAATAGTAAATGACTTACCATCACCAGGGGTAGAGGGGTAATAATAAGCAAAATATTGCAATATCATTCTGTCAAAACTCACACAATGATATTATGAGCAGTTACAGAATTAACAATTGTTTTGTTGCAACACAACACTAAAAAGCAGAGAGAACTACATAGACCATGATCCTTTGCTCTCCTTTGCTTTTGTTTCAGCGCAGCCAACATGAAGAGGTGATCACTAAACACTTATATATGACAGTAATGTTAGCATCAAAGGCTCATTTCTTTTTTTTTCAGTTTTTAAACAAACATAGAACACTGAACAGAATCAAGAGAACATACAAACATATTACATAGTCCTAAATACGTAGTTTGGTGTAATTGTCTCATTTGGTCCAAAATTTGAATCAAACTTGTCCACTGTCAAATGAAATCATTCAGTCCAGACGATTGTTGGCTCAGTTTGTGTCATTCATTTTCAGAGATTAAAGGTTCTTTTCTAAAATTCTGCAAGGATCCCTACAATATGAGTGAATGAAAG
Organism: Rhinogobius similis; assembly: GCA_019453435.1. Lineage (NCBI taxonomy): Eukaryota > Metazoa > Chordata > Actinopteri > Gobiiformes > Gobiidae > Rhinogobius > Rhinogobius similis. The sequence continues at coordinate 33,073,895 of CM033622.1, read as the reverse complement.
AACAATTAATAGTGCGCCGTGAGGTATTGTACCGTGAGAATATTGTGGCAATATCGTTCTGAGGAATTTGGATATTGTCACATCGCCACTCCAGCAAGAGTGGTCTGAATAAAAATGTTTGTGTGTCCAAAAAACTTCAGACAGTCAATAGGTGTGGTATTAGCTTCCAAAGTGTTCTGGCTCACTTTATTCTTGCAAAACACTTTATTGCAAGATGATCGGACCAGAGAGAACAAAAGAGAACGCAGAGGAAATGACACCAAACCTGACGTGATAAACCGGTAAAGTTAACTTTATTTGTCGAGCCTTAGCAAAACAGTTTCCTGTTTACTGATATTCAGCTCTTGAATCAAGATCCAAAATATGATATTTCCAGTACATACTGCAAACAACTCTATCCAAAGCCAACATACTTCATACAGAGATGTTAAAACGTGGTGTAGAGGTGCAGAGAAGTGAAAAAAAAAGAAAAGAAAAAGCTGACAAAAAAACGGAAGCTTTTTGTTGTGGTGTTTTATTTACTTTAAATCAGGAATCAGGAAGATCTGCCCCATTAAGAAAAGGTGCAATTCATGTATGATTTAGATTTTATTTATGACGAAAACATTAGTCACGTTTGGGTGACATCAGCTGGTCCCCTGCGAGCTGAACCCCTGCAGGCTCGAGACGCTCCCAAGTGAACCGTCTGAGGGACCAGGTTCCAGTTGAAACACGGCTATTGAAGGATGAGTGGAATGCAGGGGGATTTACAGGGCTCATGAATGTGTATCTTCACCAAAGGCATCGTAATTACTCATACTACTGCTTCTATTTGTAGTTATACGATAAAGCTATTCCATTCCGTTTTAATACTGTGCATGTGTTGAAAGCCCCGATCTCTGGTATTGCTTTGAATGCCTATTGCAGCTTTCTTCTAGCACTGAAAGGGGTCACAAGACTGTCACCAGCGCTCGCAGTGTTCTTGTGAAGCGACAGACTTGGAAATCTAGTTTGCTTGCCTCCTCCTTGGGTAAGTGAGCTCTTTTCTCTGGGTTAGATGTCCTGAGGCAGCCGCTTGGCACCGGGTGAAAGAGAAGGCGAGGAGGCTCCAGCACAAGTGGGACATGGGAGCAGATGGGACACTGATTGCCGCGTTGTTTACAGCTGTTGAGGACCTTCCGCGCGCCGCTATGGAGGTCAGAAGAGAAAGAAGTGTGTCTGGTGTGTCGCAGCACTCCGCCGCAGAGGCCGGTTTACAGGACGCAAAGTAAGAAACGCTCAAGGGGCAAGAGGCACGCGGAGGCAAATGTTGTGGCGAGAGCGTGCATCCAGGCCAGGAGGAGAGGTTTTTGGGATGGCACGATACATCATATAAAACAAGGATTTCATAGCACTTAAACGTACCAGTATTTTTAGTCTCTGGAAACTGAAAAGTAAAATTGTAGTTGTTATAGACAGCTCCTGTGCTATGGAATCCGCTCCCTGTTCATGTTAAAGAAGTCGACACATGTACATTTAAAGGGCCTGTACCTGATTTTGAACCGTGAGACAGGAACATGTTTTAGTTTGAACAATTAGCCCCGCCCACATACTCCTTCCTTTCACTCAATATTGCACCATGACTCAGAAACGACTGTTTGGAATAATCTTATGCAGTTGTTTCCATATAGTTCCTCTAACTCTCTTATGGTTAAGATGTGTCCAGAGGACACATCTTAACACACAGTTGTGTCCCATAAATTATGGAACCTCTGGCCCCTTCATGTGTTATGTTGATTAAACTTGTATTTTATTTTTCCTGTTATTCCTTTCTCTTTTGTTTAATGTTATTGTCAAAATATTGTCTCACTGCCTGTACAGCACTTTGGTCACTTGAGGTTGTTTTAAATGTGCTTAATAACTAAACCTGATATTGACATTAACAGTATTCAATATTTTAGTTCACCTTTTGTCTATTCATTGCTGTTCACAAGTTGTCCCTTTCTCCCATTCTGTTTCAGATGCTGCTGCTCCAGTAATTACTGAACCTGTACTGATCCTGACCTGTGGAATCTTCGTCTGTTTCATTGTTGATTTTCTAACCTTCTGTTGGTAAAAACAACCAATCTTCTCTTATTGGTTAATCTTAGCAACCAATCGTGCATCGGAGATTGAGGAAACAGGATAGACTGGACGACTTTTTTTGGGATCATTCAGGTTCGGTCTCTATAAAACATACTAAATATTCAGACAGAAAAGTGCAAACTGCAAATAACCGGGCACTTTGGTGTTTTTAGAGACTTTGCAGTGCGAACAGTGGAAGACTCATCCAACACAAAGGTCTGGAGGGTCGTTAACATTTCCTTATGTGCCAATTGATTCTCTCGCTATGGTTTTAGCAGGAGCAGAGCCCATTCTATCGCCCTGTGACTGTAGTCTGTATCTCCAGCAGCAACAGCCTGGAGCGGCCGCTGAAATATACCCACATAATCAACCTTTAGCAACGGCACGGCACCATGTCAGGGATGAGTACGAACCCGTAGCTCTGATTCGCATTTGAGAAAAGCACATTCCAAAGTAACACGTGTAATACCTTATAAAGTAAAAAACAAAATGTGTAATTAATAAGCATGTCAGCACGTTCCTGTGTCGTGTTGTACTGATTGAATGTTATTTGAAATCTAAATGAAGACACTGGTTTAAGATTAGAAGCATCCTGTCTGTAAGGATCGATCATAGGAAAGTAATTTGATGAAATTTAGGGAAATATGCCCCAACAGACAACAAAAACTTCACGGACTGACAAACACTAGATTGTGCATTTGTTAGTTCCCATTCCCATTTCAAAGCTGTTGATTGTTTGAAAAACGGGTTTTAGCTTTTTTTTTTTTAAATGATGTACATGCCCAGCTGTTTGGTAGTTCTCTTTAATCCACTAATGGGATAGATAAATAAATAAATAAAACTCAAATGGAATTCCATGGGGTTTTGATCCCCTTTGGGTAATCAGTTCTCTTGGCTCATTCTTTAATATCAGGAGGAGTCCAGGGATCCATCTCCAGATCTTGAGCTCGGCTTGGTCAGGACTATCAATTTTGGCCATTTATTTAGCATGTTTTCGGTTGATGGAGCAAACTCACCAGACGGGGGAGAAATATGAAAACTCTGCACAAAAATACAGGGGCGGCCGGGATGTCAAACCCAGGACCTTCAAGAGGGCTGGAAACTATAACCACCACATTACAGCGTTCATTATTTACACTCATTGAACATCATCTGAAAACCAAACAACAACCAAGCTGATCTTTAGTCAATGTTTTATACCATTCATTTTCAACCAGTGAACACTAGTGTGCCTCAAAGAATTGCCATGGGCCTTAGAAAATTTTCAGTTAACACATTCACACTGGTAATTCCTGTAGACTATAACTGACCATTTTGGAGTGTCCTCAGCAAACGTCTGAACCTGAAAAGACACAAAATGACCATAATGCACACAGTGACAGACATTATTAACCATTGTGGCCAACCAACATGGTCAAAGTTCCAGGATTAACAGCGCTATAACTGATTTTTACTGTTTTGAAACGTGAAAAACAAACCTAGTTCATTTAAAGTCTTTACATCATGTATCGCTCACTTACCTAATGCACTCCCAACATCTTAAATATTCACTGCCTTGAGTTTTATAAGCACTTTTCACATCTCGAAATTTGCTGTCCTGAGTAAGGCTAACAAACATTAGCATGCTAACTTCCTGCTTCTCGTAGAATAAAAAAGGCTCTATAAATAAATCATTTTCACCTGAATAGATGCTTTTACAAAATATATGTGCTTGGTCAGCTTTACAAATGACAGATTTAACTTTATTACATGCCAAAAATCAGATACTTAAACTAGTTCGGTTTTACACATTTTAAACTTTATCATGGAAAATCTAACACTGGTTGACTCTAGACACACCCTTCTTCATTCCTCCAGGCTTAGATCCCAAAGCCCAGATGTAAACAGTCGTGTTGTCCGTCTTGGCTGGATTAATCACTTTTATTATTCATTTCGATGAAGTATCACTGATTCGATCCCGTCCTCCATGACTCAGCAGCGTTTCCTCAGACGGAGATGCAGACTTTCCTCACTAAACATTGATGTATTCATGTTCAGAGTGGTTAAGGCTGATGGAATCCTAATGTATTTTTAATATTGCAAATATTTTAATTAGCCCCACCCCCACAGCAGCATGTACTCTCCAGTGGCCAGTGTTTGCCTTCTTCTCGCCCACCCCTTCTCTGTCTCACATTAGATCAGCGGGTCTTTATTTGCATTCAAACGTCGTCATGTGATTTGCACTTAAAGTGAAACAGATTGATGTGATTTTGTTTGTCATTATGTTGCAGTTGTACTTTCCAGTGCTTTAGTTTCACGTTAATTGATCTACTCTTTTCAGCATGGAATTATAGCATCTGAGCTCCACTGTGTAAACTATTAAAACCAAGAAGATGCTCGTTAATGAACTGTAGACGCTGTAATTTATTTCTACACATGTATCAAGCTCAAAATAAAATGAGTGATTGATTGATATCTGTTGGCATCATTCCGTTATCACATGATCTCACTCTGATTGCAAAATAGTCCCAACATTTAAAAAAGACCGTGAAAGTGAAAAAGAAAGTACATGACACGTTTTCATTTCTTTATTAATATATGTAATAAATACAATCATTTATCATCATTGTACATTCAAGTATGGAGCAATATGGAATTGCAACGGGTTTAGAGAAACAACAGAGGACGAGGCGGAAGAAACTTTTGGGAATCAAACCTAGTCCTTGCCGTGAAGTGAAAGTTTGACTCACTAACCGCTGTGTCACCATTTTACATGATTCTTTCGATGTATACAATGTAAAATACCAGTATTATAGTGTGAAAAAGCCAAAATAAAGTGTAACATCTTCTCTTAAAGGTGCACGATGTGACTTTTCTGGTAGAGCGGGAGTGTCCAAACTGTGGCCAGGACTGTCCCATTCATCTTGGCCCTTAAGACTCTTGGAGAATTGGCCCACATTGTCCTGAGAAATATTTTTACAGCTACTTTAAAAAGTCTCTTCTATACTAGTGTTAATTACAGTAGTTTTGGTGCTAAATTAGCCTGAGTAAAGTGTGGTGGCACAGTCCAACCTCCCTTAAATGTAACTTTTTTGGAATGACTCATTGTATTGACCACCAGTCCATGGACCTCGATTGGCGCTCCGTTTCAGTGTACAGCCCACGATGGAAAAAGTTTGGACAGGTTTACCACCTGCTTGTCTCTCTGGAGATGGAATATTTCACAGTGATGTTAAGCTTGCCTATCTCCATGGAGACAAGCCACCAGGCCTTTTTCTTCTTCTTCTTTAGTACTTCACAGTCAATGTAACACAAGTGCTTATACGCCTGTCTGTAGGAAATATACATGCATAAAACAGACAAAACATGTTAGTAACACACAAAATACAGTGTAAAGGAATTAAACAACGTGTTAGTTATTACATTTATCAGTGTGAGTATTTTAGGGTAGAAAAGTATGACAAAAATACAAGTTTACTTTTAACTATTTGTTTCCAGTTTTAAATTAACTGGTAAACAGTTCCTAAAAAGCCTCTTTGGAAGAGAAAGAAGAGTGACCAAAAGTCCTGTACGTTAGCTCAAAACAGTTGCACCTTTTGTAAGTAGGTCTATGTGTACCAATTATGACCATGGCAAATTCAAAGTTCAATGTTATGTCAGGTTAAAGGGGCTACACATGATTTTTTCTTCTTCGTGTAACAAAGTAAAATCTGCAAAGTCTTGGCTTTTTAATCTTAGATCGATCTTAAGAGTTATAATTTATGCAGATCAGATCTGTGGATAAGCATGCCCACTTGGTTTCAAGGTTTTGTTTTGTTTTGTTTTTTGCACCAAAAACACACAGTAAATATAAGTAAAACACATGCACATGAATGTGAGCTAGATGACGAGTGCAAGAGTTTGAACTTCCTACTTTACATATCTTTTTGTATAGCTGCTGCCAAACTATACATTTCCTTCAAGATCAATCTATCTATCTAAAGTTTAATGCCATATTGTGCAACATTCTAGGCAATTCTATAACATCTCATCTTAAAGTCTATATGACTGGTTCTCATGTTTTTCTAATTCTGACTTAGTTTGTGAAGACATTTTGAAAGTTTAAAGTCTAAAAAATGACAGGAAGTAGAGCTGAGTTTTAAAATGGAATCCCTCCGTGATGTCATCAAAAAGTGACATACAGTTGAAAATAAAGAGACAGTTAACAACATTTTTCTGACAGTTTCATTCAACAAAACAAAGGTGTTACCAGGTATTATTTTTTGTCAAATCAAAACTATTGTGTAATTTATATGGATTTCGTTTTCAGAATGGTCGCTAGGTAACAGTTGTAGAATTACCTCTATCTATGTCATACTTGCCGCCCATGTCCAACCAGGAAGTAACATTATAACCATTACAAACACTGTCAAACTGGGGACAAATAGGCAAAATGTTTAGAAAAATCGTACATATAATCACGATCCCTACGTTTTAGTGAAATGTGACGTCTAACCTGTCATATAGAAAGGTTACCCAGTGCACCTTTAACACTCACCTCCAAATCCCAACTCCCATTTGCAAGTGTTATGTAACCCTGTCTCCATTTGGCTTGCGCATAGAGCAGTTTGTGCGGTCATATACGTGCGTTTGTGTGTGATGTGTGTGTGTGTGTGTGTCCTTATTGGTGCTTTGAGATGCCGAGCCGCCAAGCCCATCATTTAGTCCATTATGTCCTCTGGTTCACAGCCGTGCCCTCAGGCCCCTGGCACTGGCTGTTGTGTCATTTGCTACCAACTGGGTTTTTGATGAGAGTGTGACCTAGAGACGCCTCATCCCTCACCACTGTCTCATTCCCTTTATTTACATCTGTCTTTAGCATTCTAATTACTCTCCTTATTGCTTTTGCCCGGAGGAACGGTTGGAACTGCGGCAGAGAGAGTGCGAAACAGGGCTAAGGACACTGCAGTTCTAACCAATAATAAAGCGGCATAACTCTGGTCGGCCATAGGCAAAGATTGGGGTCGGCCGTTATGGACTGTGGGCTCACAAAAAGGCGTTCGCTTTATGGTGAGGTTCATTTGCCCATTAGATGTTTTTGCTCTAAATTCAGACCAAATGAAACGAGCTGAGGATAGTGCTTTTTGTGTGTGTCGTATAAATAGAATCGCTGGGACAATAGATGTGCTGCATGTGAGATTTTGTAAAGCAGCACTATGAACTTTTAAAGATAACGTTCTCAAGGTCCTGTTGTATTGTTCGTATTGTGCATTGTGTTGTTGTGATGCATTTTATCTTTAACAGAATTGATTGTATTGTAATTAATCTGAAATGAATTCTTATTTTTATGGTCCAATTAAAGCTAGGCTTTTTTTTGGAACTGAGTACATTTTTGTTCTCCATCCAAGAGTATAATGTAAAAGCAGATCTTTGTGACAAAAGGAGAACGTTATGCGGTGTCTGCGGTAGCTAATAATAACGTTTTTTATTTCTCATCAACCAGGAAGTAAGAGCCGAAAGCAGTGCCCTGATTGGCTGCGCTTGGTTGGTCCACCTTAGTTTCACTTTGCTGACTGAAAACACTGTTCTAAAGATGTGCAAGGGTCTGAAAATGAATGAATGTGAACCTTTGGCTGTTTGAAAATAAGCTTTAAGGCAACATGATATTTGAGTACTTTTTATAAACTTCTTGAGATCCAGAAAATGGCTTTATTCTGAAATACAATACATAAAAATATATGCGTATCCTATCCATAACCTCAAGTATATTTAACTGTCAGTGTAGATGACGTCACATTTAAAGGTACACTACACAACTTTTCAGATGAATGGTCAGGTTAGTGTCCAATATGGCATTAAACGTATCCATCCCAAGACTAGCAGCTGATGCCACAGGTTGCCTGGAAAGTCCAGAATGATATCTCAGATTATTTTTATACAGATCAATATCAGTCTGGACACCGGTTTCATCTCCACGAGTTGAGATGGCTGTGACTGCCAGGTAGATTAGCCAATCCATATTTATTTTGATATGGATACCTGCGTGTCCATATCAAAACAAGTATGGCTGCTTAAAAGTAAGGAAAAAGATAGATAACCAATGAGCTCCATATGTCATTGAAATAAAGGAATCTGATTGCACAGTTCTGTTTGAGTTTGGCTTGAGGTACAACAGAAGGCGTGGTGACCTCACTCACTCGTCATAAAGTATTGGAGAATGTTGTTTTCTGGATCCCAGGCAAGCCACCGAGCTAAGTGTCTGGTTAAATCTATGGAGAGGCGACAGCAAGAATTCACCTTTTTCAATGTATTTTTATGTGTGTATTTCAGAAAAGCAGGTAGCAAACCTTCCACCAGAGAAGCATCACACTGCACACATAAAAGTTGAACACTGTAAATTACTTTGTCTTATAGGTTTGTTGATCAGAACATTGCGAAACCTGTTCTGAGGCAATCAAACACACATCATTTTTGGCAATGTCAATGACCAAAGTAAAAGTCTCAAATGTTGCGTCCCCTGTGTGGATGGCGCAGTGGCATCAGGAGTGGGGCCGGCTCTGTGTAATGAGCTCTCAACTTTAAAGACTTGAAGGATATTAACAAGCTGCTTGACAAATGGTGCTTAGGCGCACATTAAAGACGCAGCTAATGGCGCGCATAATGACGGCTAATTTTCCATCACATATAAATTAGAGCCCCCAACAGTTATTTGCCTTAAGGACTTTATGTAAATGATTCTGTTCTGTATAAACTGTGAGCGGGCGAGAGAATGAGGGAGCGAGGGAGAGGCCGGCGCTCCTTGTGGCTATGATTAATATATCTTCACCAGGCCGGGCTGTCAGAACCCACTCAGCACACATTTACCACCGCAGATCTGCCACGCTTTGGTCCAGGGTCTTGTATGGCTCCACACAGCAACACAAAAACAGGTTCATACGTAGTGAAGACGCGGGTGACTAAAGGCTGGAGCTACACCGGTACATGAACCTTCACAGATACATTTCTCTTGCGTCTGTATCCATGAATCTCTTTTAGGGGTGGGCCAAGATCACTTCTTGAGATTAAATTGACAGAACGTGCACTCGTAAGGAAAAGGATGCAACGTGAACTACGAATGATCCAATCTCGTGTCTCGTCTTGAGGGAATTGTGTCTCGTCCCACCCTTAATGTTTTTGTTTATAGTTGGTTTTGTTCTTTTCGTCTTTTGGCTAATTGCCTTATTGTATGTATTTAATTATGGACAGCCCCTTGAGATGATCCGTGTCTTTTCGAACAAGTCCTAGAACACAAAGATGGCAGTTACATCACACTACATCACATCACACGTCATAGAAGCATATAATAATGACAATTGTCCTACTCCTCACATACTCACCCTGTGCCCCATATCCTCGCATTTTAGTGACAGTTGACATGTGTTATTTTTCATTAAGATTTATTCATTAGGAGTCACCACTGCTACGGTAGCCTTACCATTGAAGAGTCTTACCAAGAGACACAATTCGATAGTTTAACCAGGTAAAAACCCTATGACCTAGACTGATTTAAAACTCTTCATTCTGCCATTTTATTTTATTAAAACACTATTGTGAACAGCAGCTCCACAAATAGGGGTGACAGCGATGCGGTTTCAACCCGGAAGTAAGCAGATTTGTTATTTTTTAAAGCTATTTTAAATTAATATTGCAATTTAAAATGTCCAAACTATAACATAATAATCCACAGATGTCGTAGATTAGAAGTACAGCAGACAATAGTCCAATAGGTTTTCTTTCAGAGTAAGTCAGGTTTAATAACTATAATACTCAAATCCTAACTCCAAATTAATTAATTAATTAAGTGGTTACCTAGCCTGAATCATCAATAAACAAGCACATTTGTTTATTGTGAATTAAGTCTAAACTCTGCTCTATTAACGCTAATTATGCAGTGATTATAATGTTGTTCCAAATAAATAAGTATAATCAAATATAAGTCTTTTTCAACTACTAAATACGAACATTGGTATTTTTGGATTAAATAACATAACTGACACAATAGCTAACGTTGTTTTGGGTGCATATGCAGAGTGCCCTTCCACTGGTGAGATCCGACGTGATGCTATTCATTTACACACAGCCGTAATGCATAAGTGATGATGTGAGAGGGTTGAATAATGAAGACGTCGCTTTAATGGCTGTATGTTTAGAGGTGTAATAAAAAAGAGGGTCACAGAAGGATCATCCAGAGGTCAGAGGTCGAGGGATGCAGAGCACATGCACAAGCGCTAATCCACTTTACACTACCGGCTATCACTTTAAACGTGTTAGCTCTTTAAAACGGATTAGAAAGAGCTAAATTGAATGTTTTTTTTTTCTCTGAATTAATTTGTTTTCTAGCCATGTTAGACAAAAGATTTTCACAACAAAACAGCTCTCTTTTAGATGTTAAATGTAAAACTTTTCACATATTTTGTGCAATTCATTTTCAGAATTTTATTGTGCCATTTTTCTTTGCATTCATGCTATAAGCCAGAAAAAATATGTACCATGTTAAGACATGAAAGTACATAGCTTTATATGATGAAAAAAAAAAAGGTTTTATATGAATTTTTAAAAATAGGTATTATAAAGCTCTCTACTCCCCCTAGCTGGTACGAATGGTAGTGCAAGTGATTTCATTGATAATTTAAGAAAACAGCAAAATATAACAATAAAAAATGTTATATAAAATTTGAGTACTAATAAGGATTATTTTATTTAATAATAATTAGTCACCTGATTATTATTATATTTTTTGTTATATTTTGTATATGGCCTGAAATAACAGATAAAACACTCCCTTTTATGTTGCAAAAACAACTTCAAATTAACATAATTCCCCCATAATATATAATTTCGAATATTTAAATATGAATATATATTTACAATGCAGATTTAGAAGACAGCAGATCATTGTGGGGGCCTGTGGTGACTGTGGCCACTTTGCACCTTTTTGCACCCCTGAGACTCAAGTTAATTTACTGCACCACATTGTGTTTGAAAATCAAAGGGTAACAACGACGGTCATCATACGTTTATTACTTTCATTTTTTGGAATCTATTCTTTTATTTTTATTAAGCAATTGCGCCCAAACCCATAAAAGCAATATGTGCATCAGACACATACATTTTTAATGAGAAGAAAACCTGCAGTGCGCATGTCCGGACATTCACCAGTGAAGGCAATGTTTTTGATCCTCACACTTGAATGGAGGCATTTTTAACACAAATAAAAATATAATAGGCCTGTTGTTTTAAAAGTGTGTTTTTAATTGTTTTGCACGCATGCCCTCCAGAGTTCGAAATTATGTAATTCTAAAATCTTAGCATTTTAATTTGATTCTGTATTAACTTCACAACCATTTTAACGTTAAGGCCACACTGGCTGCAAACAATGATAAAACAAGGCCTATTTATAATTATTTCCGTTTAATTAAAACGCCCAAGCAGTTTTGTTTCCTTATTTTGTTTCACACTAATTCGACATAAATTATTCACACATGCCAGGGCTCATACATCTTATCTCTTTTACATTTTCTACAACAAATCTTCAACTGTCGCTTCCGGGCATCTTTTATTTTACACTGCGGTCAATGGCCTCCGTGACCCTGGCGTGGTGCGTGCGCGTAACCGCACCGGAGCGCGCGCAGCCGTTTGATTGGCTTTCACCTCCCTCTCGCGTGCCACCGCTGATCAAAAACGCGCCAACCGTGTGCCCACTTCCTGTTCGACATCGATCTCTCCCCGGAAAACATTTACCGAACGCGTATTGCTGCCCGATGAATATTGCAACAACAACAACTGATTGGCGAGAGAATCAAAAAATGGTAGAAAAGAGGGGGAAAAAATCCAAAAAGAGAAAGTTTGCTTGTGATAAATACAACGCGGTTTATAGTGGTCTTTGAAGGCAGACACTTGGCGTAAATGTACAGTTAAAATATTCGACTGTGCGTCCCCAGGCGGAGCTCCGACAGTCCCGGGCTTCATTAAAAATTTATCAAGATCCCCGTGAAAGAGGGTGAATGTTCAGGGGGGAGAGAGCGAAAAAATAAAACACAGCAACGCGTAATTATAACAAAAGGAAGCGGCGGGGAAAGGCCTTTTTCTTTGGTAAAGCTCCCACTGTGCGTCCGTATGGATTATACCGCTATGGCGAACGTTGCTTAAAGTGCATATAACCGGTTTTCGTGTTTTTTCTTTGTTTAGTGGAGTATAAGTCGTGGTACATGTTTATCGCAGTTTTGTATCAGTCAAGTGTGAGTTTGTGGGGGGGGAAATATAAATAAAAGGGCAAAAATACTGGAAGTGTCGCTGAGTTCAAAAACGGAAAGCCTCTATCTACGTCATCCACAACGAAAGTTCCATTCAAAATGCAGACAGTTTACGGTCAAGTTTTATTTTGTTATTTTTTTAACATTAATTTCACAAAAATAATGGCAATATCAAATAGATTAGTATAATTTGGCCCTTGTTGACAGTGTGGTTGCTAGGGAACGATTACGGAATTACATCGAAGCACGTCTGATGCCTGTTGTCATTCCCCAATTTGAATTATTATGACCATGCTAGTCGTTAGCTTGACTCCATTTTTTACAATTTAAATAACCAGAAAATGTTATTATATATCTAGTTTGTTCGCTCACGTGTTGTCCTGTAGTAACAAACCAACGTGGGTCCAGATTTTGACGCATATTGAGGAATTACACACGTGTCTAACCAGGAAGTAAAACGGGAAAAAAGAAAAACAAATACAAATACAATATGCTAGATTTTTAGTATAATCTGAACTATAACTAGGCCTGTGTTAACTATGATTCGTGAAATGACCTGTTATTTCTACTTTAAAGGTGCACAAAATCGCGCGTAATTCAAGCTGGATGACTTTACCGCCGTGCCAAGTCCTCCATTGATTCGCTATCAAAGAATATCCATCGATCTTCTCCCAATAAGAAGCAACCAGCAGCAGCAGCAGCCAGGTACGTGGAGGAGAAGCGTGCGCAAAGAGCAGTCCCAGTGGAGACGCACACTCATACATACTGGCACACAGCACGCACACACAGCACGCACGCACGCACGCAGCCCTCCCTGACCAGCTCTAATTAACACGGCGCGTAATGACTACTCAAGGAGGCCCCCTCGTAATCATCTGCTTTTCATAATTCCATGTGTAATTTAATAATTCGCTCTTATTAAGTCAATGGCTCGTTTAGGGGGAATTAGGGGCACTCACCAGGAGCATCTTTTAATTGATGAACCATCAGAGCTGTCTCGTTAACGCGCGTTGGAAAGAAAAAAAAAAAAACAAAAAGGGGGGCGACGCCAGCACTTTGTTAAAGGCGTTTTTGATGGATAAATATTAATCCATGGCACTCGTTTGGATGAATTACTGGGAAGCCTGTAGGAATGAAGGATTTTGGTAAAATATTGGATTGTGTCTGTTTTTTTTTCTTTTTCTTTCCTGACTAACATTGCGATTGCGATTAGATTTGCGATTTATGTTTGTATTGTCGCGTTCAGTTCAAACTAGTGCACATTTTAAACACGTCCAGGAGCAATAAATATATGAACTAACGGTTTATACATAGTAAGACGGGATATTTTGTCATTCGCCAGTCTTCGGGATATGCTAATTGCGACCATTCAAATTGTGTTTTCGATTCGATTGCGATAAATCTTGCAACCAGTTAAAAAAACAAAACAAACAAACAGCAAATTCTTGATGGGATTCTTGAATGTGGTAGAATGTGTGATTGCCACCTAAAGGCAATTTGAATCTGCTGGAAACGCTAATAATAATGCTATGCTAATATATGGCAGGTGCTGTAAGTAATGAGGATCTTAGAAATGCTAATTGGACAGCAGGAGCTCAGGTAGTAGCCTAAATCTAGAATCTTTAAAAAATGTAAATTCATAATAATATTTTGCTCACCGCACAAAATTTGAACAAATCTGACAATGCTATATGCTTTGTACTAGTTCAACACCCCTGGAGGCGGATTATGGACCTGTTTTAAAGCTGAAACAAAATAGAAATAGACATTTTAAAAAGCCACGTTCGCTTCAGGCCTTTACTTTTTCAAGAGTGTTCCATTTCTGGCGTTTATATCTGGCCTATATCTGAATTAGGTTAGATAAAGAGGCTGTCATCCTTATAAAATATGTCATTAATTATTTACCATGTAACCTTTTCTTTAGGACAGAGCATGCTCTTCTTTAAACACAGCTACTGTATGTGCTTAATATGTTCAAATCCATGCGGTAATCATGCAAAAAGACAATCCGAAGAATGCATGCATCAGCCGTGTAAACATATAGGACATAGGAATGCAATCACAGGAGATGGCGTGCAGCTATGTTCCGTTTCAAATCCATGTTATAAAGGTTTAAGAGCTTTTTAACATAGATTCTTAAGTAATAATTCAATTTGTTTTCAAGTATTACCACATTAACAGCTTTTTTCATTAATCAGTAACACTTTGTAATAACAGCCTTAATAAAGCATGAACAAAGACTTAAATAGTTTATAATGATTCAGGCTTACTTAATACTACCTACTTACTTCTTAATTAATGCCCTAACTCTTAACCCATTAATTAAGTAGTTACTAAGTCTGAATCATTCTCAATAAACAATATGTTCATTATTAATGATGTCTTTCTTCATGCTTTATTAAGGCTAATTAAGGTGTAGTTATTATAAAGTGTAGCCCACAATCTTAACCACATGTTCTTCTTTCCTGAACACATGCCTTTTGATTAAATACAAAGATCTATTCCAAACATCGAGGTCATGCACATTGCCATACTTCTGCTCTATCTTTCACCGGGCAAAGAACCCCAGTGACAATAATATCGTAAACACTTGGAACGTAAATAGACTGGAGTGTTTTTTTTTTCTTTCTTTCTTTAGAGGGCAGAACACGGCTCCATTTGATTTGGTGCTTGATCTGTCCATGGTGCTGAAAGAAACGCTTGCTCAGCTCACAAGCATCCACGCACGATCCATCCATCCGTGCTCCCGCAGCCCGCAGTCCCTCTCAGCTCCATAACCCAGCGCTCTTTTTGTGTTGCTTCAAAGGGTGTGTGTATTTAAATGGAGACGGGCACGTTGGCAGGCGAGCTGTTTTTCTGGCGGGCTGACATCTGGCAAGTGTGCGCTCCAGGGAGCCATCCAGCTCTCCGCAGACCTCCTGATTAGGCTCTAATAGAATATTAGCATTTGCTCTCAGGTAAGGCAACAGTGAGCCGTGGATATAAGCCGCTCCACTAAGCAGCCACGTGCTCAGCTCTCTCTTTACGCGCTGACGGAGGAGAGCGTGTGTGTGTGTGTGTGTGTGCGTGTGTGTGTGTGTGAGGCCTGGCTGGCAGCGCGAGGCCGAGGCACGTTCGGATCACGCACGCACACGGAGAAGGGGGGTGAGAGGGTGGGATCGTGCTCAAGGCTTTGGACTGGGAATGTAGAGCAGAGGAGAGGCGGAGGGTCTCAGTGTTAACATGGAGCTACTGACCCTGTCAATCATCTTCAGCTGAAATACACTCGGATCGCCAGGAATAAGAGTGTTAGCGAGTCCAAATAAACACATGCGTTTGAAGAAATAGACTGTTTAAAAATGCGGAAACAAAAACGTTCTAAAATCTGGAATGGAGGCGAAAGCGAAGTGGAGCATAATGGGATTTCAATGGGGAAACTAGGATTAACCCCAGAATGTCAGAAAATATGAAAAAATAAAAAGGTTTTGTCAAATGAACACCACTCAGATGTGATGTCAAACCTGGTTCAAATATATTAACAGTTGTGTTTAAAATTTTTTTTTAACTTTATTATGGATAGACTCTTCATTTTTCACTTTATTTTTATGAATGTGAAATCCTGATTTTGTTATTTAAGTTTTGCTAAATAAATACTCAAGACTGCACCATACTTTTTCATGTTATCTCCAAATATATTACATACTTTATCACATGTTATACTTTTGTGAAACTTAAATACAATTTTGAGGCTGGAGAATGGTTGAGAAGCAAATGTAACAGACATTTCTACACTGGATATTCAAAAATCTATTCATTGTTAAGACTTAAATCATTGAATTATGAAAGTGTTTTATTGTCTATTTAATCTTGGCCCCATTCCGGCATTTTGAACATTCTGATGACAGAGCATTCATAGCTTCACACGTTTTGTCAGTTGGTCCTAAATTGAGCCTGTTTTACACCTGCTGTGCACTTGGTTTAGTCCTGTTCTAGTCCTTGTTTCATCCTGATCAAGACCAGGTTCAGTTCCTGGTTTAATCATGGTTTTTGATGTGGTGAAAACACAGCCAATATGTGTAGCTTTGGCTAGGTCCCAACGCCTGAGCCATTTTAGAATACAATTTGAGAAGCAGGTCTCAGGCGCAGAATAGTCCTGCACACATCCTCCTGCATGTTTTTGGCAACCATTATTAAATGTGATTAGTGCATTTTTGTGAACACAGTAACAACACAACACACTTAGCCTGACCCTGTAATTACAATTTAGCACAAGAAGCCATGTGTTATAATGTAGTCTGCCCCAAATGTTCCATCAGTGTCTACTCTTTGTTGGCTTTTGACATGTGAAAAATCTTAAACAGACATTAATCGTTAGAAAATAACTGGCATATATCATGTTGAAAAAAATATTAATAACGGCTTCTACTTGGGACGATGTTGAAATGTAATGACACACAATTATCATGGCCAAATTAATGATTATTGATCATATCAAAAGAATGATTCAAGTTTCCCACAGTCAAAATGTCATATATATTGATAATCATAATTTGAATATTATGAATAAGTTGCATGTTTCTAAAACAATTATAGAATTGTACTTTGTTATTAGTGAAAACTACAGTGATCTGGCTTCATTTGTGTATAATCTGGTGGTAAAATGATAAAATGACCATTTTCTTTGGCGGCGATTATCATGATTTGTACCACGAACGATTAATGTCTAAAAATCTATTTCTAAATGCGTTTAAATGACATAAATTCAAGATATTAATCTCAAATTCAATAACTTTGATTAGTTAAACTGTATTTACTGGATGGACCTATTATTTCACTTGTTTAAATGTGTTTCTGACTTGATCCAATGTATTTATTCTTATCTCAAGCCAAATTGTATGCCAATGGTGTAAGATAGTTTGGGCACATTCATTTTCTTATTTCAAGCTAAATCATCTCATGACCAGCCAGAAATGTCTTGAAACCAGTGAAATATTCTGCGTCACATAAACAATTCAATCTAATCTGGTCAAATGAATATTCTAAATTTACGTCATTTGAACAAGTCTATCTTTACATTTTAACAGTACACATAAACAATATTATTTATCATCCCATCCTTACGTTGCACTTGGATATTTCCCAAAATTACCATACGCAATTTGTTAGATTCGCAGTTCATTTACTATCACGTTTTTGCCCACGCGTAAATGGGGGGGAAAAAACCAAAACCAAAACCCCAACGCGATCTCGGCAGCGTTCTTCGTCGAAACCCTCTCACCACCAAAGCCCACGTCTGCAGTGAGCTGAGAGAGGCACACAGTCCAGAGCTAAACACTTGCCCTCCTCCTCATCCATAAATAATCAGATGACTAAATAAAAGCGGCGTAAACACGGGGCATGCGCACGACGAGGTAAGAAAACCTACAACCGAATTAGTTAAAGTTAAGTCTTTAATGAAACACATATTGCAGTTCAATAATTAAAATAAATTAAAGTTACATGGATGAGATAAAGTAATAGGTCAATTCCAAAGCCCAGAAAAGCAACATACAATAATATACAGAAAGATCAGCTAAAACAGCAATACAGCAAAAACCTGTACGGATATATTTATGTGCATCAATGACATATTTACATCGTTTCACAAAGCTGCTCTTTTTCTCAAGAAACAAAACATTTTTAAGGTGATTCGAACAAGCAACGACTTCATAAGTATATTTATACAAAACATACAGAAAGCATTTGGAAAACAAAGCATATATTCTTTTTCGATTGTACCGTTTTCAGAAGGATTTTTCCCTTTTTGAACAACGCGCCCCGCACTGCTGTCACTATTTGATTTTCTCAAGCTAAGGGGGGGAAAGAAAAGAAAAGAAAAGAAAGAAGAACGAGGAGGGGAATCCCAATAAATATATAATGAAGTAAACATGACCTCACTCAATAAATAGTTCATAAGACGCCGGCCCACGCTGGAGTTATTGCAGCCGGTTTAGAAAAAATCCTACGTTTGGAGAAAAGAGCTTTTGGACGTGACGCGAGGCCTTCTGTAAATAAAGGGGCTTTTTCAAAACAAAGCCCCGTCAAGATCACACAGAGAATTAATTACACATTTAGACACAAAATGAAGTGTGGTCATTTACAGCAGGGCCTAATCCCTAACAAACTGCATCGAGATAAACGCCAAACAAGTGCTTTGAAAAGTCCCCCATGCGCCTGACGCACACACACACCAGTCCCGTCCCAAACACAGTCCTGCAGCTACACACTTGTGCGTAAAAGTCAAGCGTAAAAACAGTGTCTTACTTGCTGTGCCAAACGATCCCACATGTCCGGCTCATCGCGGGCTTTGCTCTCGGCTTTATTTTCTTTTAGAGGAAATTGTTCGATGATTGAAAAAGGTGTCGTGAAATATGGTACAAATGCTGACAGTTCCACGTGGATCTAAACGCATGCGGAGTACTTCATTCTTTTCTGTTTTTGTCGCTGGTTGCAAAACCAAACGCGCACCACGTTCTTTTTCAAGTCCAGTTTCTCCGCGATGGCTGCGATCTTCTCTGAGGAGGGCCGCGGCTGAATGGCAAAATAGGCCTCCAGTGACCTCTTCTCCGGGGCGGCTATTGACGTGCGTTTCCGCTTTTTCTCGGCGCCGTTAAAAAGCTCCGGCTTGTTGAGTTTCTCGCGGTGGGACTTCTCCGCCTCCTCCAGCCACGCTTGCAGAATGGGCTTGAGTGCGATCATGTTGTTGTGCGACAGCGTGAGGGACTCGAAGCGGCAGATGGTGCTCTGACTGAGCGAGCCCACGCCGGGGATCTTGAGGCTGGCCAAGGCCGACCCTACGTCCGCTTGGGTCACCCCCAGCTTGATCCGCCTCTGCTTAAAGCGCTCTGCGAACGCCTCCAAGTCTCTGGGATCCGCGTCCACGTCGTTCATGCCCATGTGCGTCAGCCCGTGTGCGTGGGCCATGTTGAGAGCCGCCTGGTGCATGTGGTTCATCCCCGCCATGTGCGCAGGGTGCGCCGGGGTCGACACCACTGATCCATCTGGGCATCCGAGTGCTAAGCCCGGGGTGATGTGGTCCAGGAGGTCGCCCTCCAAGGCTTGGTGCGGCTGATGGTGATGGTGGTGGTGGTGATGATGGTGGTGTCCGGCCAGAGCGGAGGGGTGCGAGATGGGCACGGAGGAGGACGAGGAGGAGGACGAGGTGCAGGGAAGCGTGTTCATGGTGTGGTAGGTGGCGTCCGGTTTGAAGGGGCTGTGGTGCGGAGGGTGATGGTGGTGGCTCTTGGTCTGCGAGACGATATCCACCGCCGCCAGAGCTTCTGCGCGGGCCAACAAACTCTCATCCAAGCCGCCGAATATATTGCTCTGCAATTGCAAATAGAATGCACACATAGCTGTCAGTGGGGAATTCTCCTCTCTCCTCTCCACTCGGTTTAAAACATTTCCAGAAAGGAGGGAAAAAAAATCCTAAAAAAAGGGAAGGGAGCACACAAAACAAGACACATGCAACATCCCAGGTCATAAAAATTAATAGTTGGAAATGGAGGTGTTGGGTGATTTGCTGTGCAGACATGAAAAAAACATCAAGCAAAGAAAAAGTGGGCTGTCAAAACGTGCCTTTAAGCAGTGATTATGCAGAGTACGTACCGGTGGGGTTGGGAGACAGGCGCGGCGCATCGCCTCCGAACTGCTCCCGCTGCTGCTGCTGGTGCTGCTGATGATGGTGCTGCTGATGCGGGAGGAGGACGAGCAGGACGAGGAGGACGGCGCACTGGAGGTCAGCGTGGACGCAGAGGAGGAGTGCAGCGAGTACTTGGGCTCGGCCAGGCTGCTGTGCGCCATGGCGAACGGCTGCTTGCTGTTCAGAGACATCATCATCATATTTGCGCGCGTCCGAGCTTCCGCAAGTTCCTTTAATAAGTTAAGACTCCGCCTCCAAGGGTCGAGGAGATGTCGGAGCCCAATTGAGTCGAGTCAAGTGGATGCTGAAAAGAGGCTCGTCAACTTCTCACATGTATTTATTATTATTGTTGCTACGAGAGCGCTGTCGTTTGGTGAGAGCCATGCAAAGGTTAGCGCAGATCACCCGCAGAAGAAGTTGGAAAATCACCAGTCCGTTCTCCACAGTCACAAAAATATTTTTTTAAACGAAATGTTTCTTTTCTACTATTTTAGGAAAAAAAAATCTTCCAATACGAAATCGAGAAAAAAAAGTTTCGCGCAGAAAGCTTTTGCGAAATCGGATTTTAAGAAGAAAAATCCTTTGTTTTTCACGCGAATCTCACGTTGATCTTTTTGGTTTTTGCTCAATAAAAATAACAACTACGAAAAAAAAGTTTCCGTTTCGAAATCGGTGCTCGAGTTGGCGACAGTATCTCTCCGTGACTCCGGTGAATGCTGCGGGGACCACGACCGTCTCTGCTCTGAGGCGAACCACTCTCCTCTCCGCCTCCTGCCTCCCTCTCTTTCCCTCTCTCTCTCCCCTCTCTCTCTCTCCTCACGCACACTCACGTACACGCACGCGCCCCCCCTCTCCTTCTCTCTCTCTCCCTCTCTTCCCCCTCATCTCCATCCTTTCCCCTCTTCCTCTCTTGTACCTGAACAAGGCTTTCATGATTTATTATTCTTCATTAGCCACAGCAGCAGCAGCAGCAGCAGCCACCGCGCCGCTGGGGACTCTGCGCATGGGCAGTGCATTTATTTCAAACGACTTAACACCTTGCACCTCGTTCTACAACTGCACTACCCAACGCTTTAAAATACACCCTTTTGTTAGTTTTTTTGCTTCGTATTCCTCCCAAATATCCTCGATCGCTTCATGTAGCACCATGGACAGCGCCGCAACTCTTTCTCTGCGTAAAAGCAAAATACTTCAGTCACAATGTTTGAAACGCTGCACAATTATAAGTCACTTTTCATATTTTTAATCATTCTTTTAACTTTTTCTGTCAGATACATCGCAGGCCACGTTTTACGCACGGAAAAGGTCACGGAATTAAGCGCATTAAGGGCGCATTCGCAGTTGTCGTTATTTTTGCTGTAAATTGAGCACATTTATGTCTTAATGTGGACTTCGTTTGGTCCACATCGTTTAGTCTTGATCTAATCCAGGTTTAGTTTCGGGTTTAATCCCATTTCTGATGCGTTCAGAGTGCAAACGTGAGCCCAGCCTTAAACGGCGTTTAATCGCAGATCTATACACTTGTCATAGCAGGCCATTATCTTATCTCACTTCTAATTAACTCATATCGTCGTTAATTGAAAAACCAGTCGGTAATTAGCAGGGAAAGAGCCGCTGCGCGCATCGTTTGTTTCCTGCCGCGGATGGAGCGTGGATGGATGGAGTGCGCGGGATTTGGGAAGGTGTTTTCGGGTTGTTTTTTGGTTTTTTTGCGGTGCGGTTTTTGCGCACAGACGCCCGACGTGCGCTGCAGTTGGAGAGGAGTGTGTGACAGGCAGCTGCTCGCGTCGTTTTTTTCTTTTACCGCGGATGGGAGGTAAATGAACGTGACGGGTTTGTATCCGCGTGGAAAGTCTAGAAAGATGGTGCGTTCGGGGTAGTTTTTAATGGTAAGGTTGTAGAATTTGTGTGCTATATTTTTGTCTCATCGTTTAGTCTTACTTCTCTTTTTAACTGAATGAGTGTTTTTGTAAAATATAATCATAGTAAATCTGTTTCAGCATCATTTTTGAACGTTAAAATAGTGATGTTTAATGTCGAGATGAGGAAAGTCTCTTGTAATCGAGATCAAATGGCATTACTTTGTCATTGTCTGATTCCTGGAGTTATCAGATTGTTGAGATGTCATGTAGTCTGATTTCTCTCTGATTGTACAAGTTTCGACAGGGAAAGTTGTGCAAAAAAGGGCAAATTATGTGGCAAAGATAATAAAATAAGAGAAAATAAATGTTAAGAGTTATTTCAAAATTAATTGTACATCAAGTGTTTATGATGGTTTCTCTTGTCAAGTACAAGAGAAACCATCATAAACCTAATTGATTATTCTGGGGGTTTTTTTCTTCCCACGGGCATAAACGTGCCCACTGTGCATCCATGAATTATGCATTTTGGATGAGTGCGCACAAGAATATGGAAAGCTTCGTTCAGAATCAGATATCTCATTATCAATCAAGTTGCGTAATGAGATGAATGTATTTCGTCGGTCATAGCATAACTGCCAACCTCGTTTTTTGCCCAAGATTTTTTGTTTTGTCACATTCCACTCTCCAGACCTGGCTGCACCATTTGCTTCGTACTTGGCCAATGAGAACGATTTTGTTTCCATCCAAAAAACCCATTTTCTACCTTTAAGTCAACTTTATGATACGTGAAAGTGTTATTTTATATATTATTTCTCAAAAGCCTTAGAACATTACAGGCAATTATGGTCAGAGGCTAACGATAGGCTGTATGTGTTTGAAGCAACACAACATGTGAAAGTGTGCAGCTCTGAGGAAGCACTATCTGTGTGAGGACATTGAACCGTCTGTGTCCGCGCGCCCACGTTACATCCACCGACTGATTTATGATGAAACTTTAAAGAAACCATTCATTTTTCAGCGCGGCTAAATCGCACTATGAAAATTTCATCCACAATGAAACACAAAAAGTACAGGCCCATCTCTTCAGTCAAATCAATCCGCGCCTGCTCCGCGCCGCTCATGATTGACTTTGAAGTGCGAAGCGCGCGTGTGTGTGTGTGAGAGAGAGTGTGTGTGTGTGTGTGTGTGTGTGCGTGTGCGTGAGAGTGTGTGTGTGAGAGTGTGTGTGTGTGTGCGCGTGCGCGCGTGTGTGTGTGAGAGTGTGTGTGTGTGTGTGCGCGTGTGCGTGTGCGTGTGTGTGAGAGTGTGTGTGTGTGTGTGCGCGTGTGCGTGTGCGTGTGTGTGAGAGTGTGTGTGCGTGTGTGAAAGAGAGGATTCAGCGGCGTCTGGTGCGTGTGTGCGCGCGCGTCCACCTGCGGCTACTTCCGGTGGTGTGCGCGTGCGTGTGCGTGCCCGGCTCTGGGAGGAGGACAGAGGCGCGCACTGGATCGTGGCTTTGAAGGCGCTAACGTGGAAGAGCGCAGGTACAAGGCGGACCAGATAGAGAACAGCCACTGTGTCCGAGGAAGGGCCGGGACATAGAATGATCGGATGACCTGTGACATGCTTCGGTTTATACATTGAGGTTTAAGGTAAATGTTGCATTTGGAACACTAACAATGAATATCATTTTAATGATACTGGAAATCTGACAAAATCAGATTTTGAGTGTATATGTAACCACAGACATTTCAATAATTGAATAACTCTAAGATTTTGAGTGACATGTAATTATATGGAATCTCAAACGAACAATAAATAAATAAGTAAACAAGCATACATACATATACATAGATAGATAGATAAATAGATAGATAGATAGATAGATAGATAGATAGATAGATAGATAGATAGATAGATAGATAGATAGATAGATAGATAGATAGATTAAATTAAACTTTCTACTTCATCATCTTCAGAGAATGGTACGATATGGATTTTTTTTTTCTTTTTTTTTGGAGTTGATACAATATCCGATATTTGACTCGCTGCTGTGGCCGATAACCCATATTTGCAGATGCCAATATTTCGATATCATAATTCACAGCAAGGCCCACAAATGTATTTCGACCTGGAGAGACTCAAATGAAGGTGATATGCGCTGGAGGATAACAAATGATAAGAAAGACAATATATAATGATAAATATATTAGGTTTGGCGTTTAGACGTAAAGTTCATGAATGAAAATATAACTAAATGTATTTTTCTGGGCTAATAATTAAATTGTTGCATGATTGTACAAACATAATTCAATTTTCCACACAAAATATCAAAAAAATATTGCTGCCATGTATCGGCTGATACGATATTCGGGAAAATCGGTTGATATTGGCCGATATTGATACTGGAACTAACAACTATATCAAAGAATTTCTCACTGTTTCCACATTCCCATTGGCTCATTTTGGAGCGGATCGAGGCGGTAAAGTGTGAGTGTTGAGCCGACGGACTTAGCAAGACAAAGCTAGCGCACGTTAGCATGAGACGTTTCCTGTTTTTTCCCGTTCCGCGTCAAGACCAAAATGGTATTTTTCCAGCGCACAATGCATCTAGCATCAACCAAACCCGACACATTTCATTATTATTGCTTATTTATTCACGTTTTTTCAATAATAATAAAGCAAAATGTCATTACACTATAAAACGCCACACTACAAAAAAAGAGATTGAAACTCAACAGAGGCGCAGAGGAGTTAAATCAAAGTCGACGAAAGCTGACAGTAAACCATTATTTACTCTTGCTTTCTCACAGTACCACAAACTTTGAAACACTAAGCATCTTTCTGTGAACTGCTCAGATTGATCTCATAAAGAAAAGGTACGATTTAGATCTTATTTGTGGAAAAAAAAAACATCAGTTATGTTTGGGCGACGTCAGCTGCCCATGTCGCAAACTTCAGACACAAAAGCGGCCCAGAAGTGAACCCGTCTGAGGGACCAGGGCCAGACAAAACGCCAACCCAACCCAAACAGCATCACCTCACTAGGCCAAGACGCTAACCACTCTGCCATCCCGCTCCCTTTATTTCCACATCCCTCCCACACACGCACAAAAATCCTCCAGCATTCAAACCTAAGCTAAATACTTCTCCTTTGCTGCGTCGCTTGGCACCTGAGCCGCTTTTCATCACAGCGTAATTGGGGGGAATGTTGCACTGATAAAAGCACTTGTCTGCAAAAGCTGCGAGCCGCTCTCCTGCACCTTGCTTTTTTTAAAAACAAAGGGCCCCTCTCTCAGCGGAATTGCGCGAGAAAGGATTCCTCTCACTTCAAGGCGCTTAAATAAATCGGCGGTGTCTCCCCATACAAGGAACGGCGCCGGCGAAACAGAGCGAACGCACTCAGCCGGCGCTTGATACAACTCAGGTGACTTGTTTGCTTTTTTCATACCCCTCGCTCTCCCTCTCTCTGCCTCGTTCCTTCTTGTGCCGGCTGTGAAATCAAGGCGCCGTGCCGAGGTGTCTATGTACTTTGCACAAAGACGTACTCCTCTCCGTCTCCCCCAGGAGCTCTCCACGCTAACAATCCCAATTACACCCAGACCACCAGAGACTCCTGTTTTTATTACCGGAGCGCTTTTTGTGCGGAGGAAAGGTGGGCGAGAGAGGGGCAGGTGAGAAGAGAAGGGGATGTTACAGATTATAGTCCCGGTTCCAAATATCGTGATCGAATTGGAGAAAAGAATTGATATGTCGAATGTTTTGGGACGTGGAAGGACGGACTGTGGAAATGTACGCTCATAGATGCAAAAACGTGATGTCATTTTTCAGTTTTTATCAATCATAACACTTACAGAGAGATTGTAATAGCAACAGGTGCTAATATATAGCAATCGTGAAAGCCTGTAGGTCCAAAAAGTATAAAAAAGAACTATATTTCATACTTTTCTACATTGTCCTGTGATCCATGAACCCTCACTGGACTCTTTTCGCCGTCAAACTGGGTTCACGACGGACACATGGCTCTCTT
This sequence comes from Rhinogobius similis, assembly GCA_019453435.1. Lineage (NCBI taxonomy): Eukaryota > Metazoa > Chordata > Actinopteri > Gobiiformes > Gobiidae > Rhinogobius > Rhinogobius similis. The sequence continues at coordinate 33,048,032 of CM033622.1, read as the reverse complement.
TGCATATCGTTCACATTGCCTAAGGGCTTCATTTATTGATTGAGTGTTTCCTTGTTCATTCCTACTGCTGACAAAAGAGGGCGACACCTCACCAGACGTGGAAAGTGAAAAGTAAAACTACTGTTACGTAATTAAATAACATTATAAGGTATCTGTACTTCACTAACTCAATTTTACAGTAGTTTTAGTTCATTTCATAGCGTGTATCTGTATTTTCTACTCCCTTACACTTTTGAACTGGACTGAAAAGTAAAAGTATTTTTTCTTGAAGCAGAACTAAGCTCCCCCTGCAGCTCTCTTGTGAAAAACACTGTGACGAAAAGACGCAAATGCTTTTTTTTCTCTCTATTCTTTTTTGTTTGTTCTTCCATTCCCTAAAATACATTTGTCAGCGTCACACAAATACATTTAACAAGGTAAATATGTGACTTAATTCTGCTTTATGGTTTTAGAAATGCTGCAATGATTGTTGTTTTTAGTACATTTATGGAGACATCTTGACTGCAGTTTTTGAATTTTGAGCAAATAAAAAGAGGCTGTAGAGAGAAAAATAACCTGTTAAGTTCTTTATAAGGACAAGATTGATGCTTTAATAGTTCTGATAGATTCCTTTTTAATATTAAAGAGAGTATTTTAGTACTTTTACATAAACAATGTGATACTTTTACTTGTACTTGAGCTTTTTTGTTCATGTATCTGTACTTTTACTTAAGTAACAAGATGTATTACTTCATCTGCCACTGTACAACGTCTAAAAAATAATATCTTTGGAAACAAGTGTAGTTTTTCAAGTGTGTTTCCCAAATATAGACATTATTTTAAAGTTAGAAAATGAAATACTTATCCCAAGACCAGTTCCAAAATCCAGGTAAAGCCATGAGAATACATAATGCACCCACTTTAGGGCATTGCTTCTTGATTCTGACTTTTACAAAAGGGATTACTTTGATAATGAGGTAAACTTAGAACCACCGGTGCAGCTGCCGACGTGTCCGTGACCTCTCACACCAACAGGCCTTGGATTGCCAACTTTCAAACATGTGCAAAAGTGCATCGTGTTTACAGACTTAGGTGTCCTGACCCAGCTGGTGCCGAACATTCAATAACTCCAGATCCGCCGAGATGCCTCTGACCCGCTGTGTCCTTCAGATGAGATCTCGGTGGTTCTGTACATGCAGGAGCAGGAGGTCAGAGCTGGAGAATCTCACTCAAAAGAAAGAAGCAACAGGGAGGCTCCGGCATCATTGAACGTGGTGTTTATTCATTTTATAAAGGGGTTTCATGTATATCGCACACCGTCAGAAGCCAGAGGATGCACGGATGTCACTGTGGCGCTCTGTTCTGTTACTCGTGGGAAATGAGTTGTCCAATACTTGAGAAAAGGAAAAAGCTTTAACGCCTTATCAGTGCGACCTATTTTTCCTAAAATGACTGACTGAAAATGATCCCTATTTCAAGCTAAAGCTGTTCTTGAACCCTTTGGAGCACAAACAATTGACTGGACTCTTTGTGAAGCTGAGACGATGTTGTTTTGGCCTCTCATGTCTGATTAACTCCAATTATAAGTGTGAATGAACAAGCTCCGCTCAGAAGAACATCTGATTTTCTATTTTGCTTATATTTGGTCGGGAGGATGGTCTGATTGACACTAGACTGAGCATTTGTTGGGTCAATTCCACTTTCAAAACATAAGCAAATTTGACAAAAAATTAGTTAATGACGTCTAAAAAAAAAGTCCAGGTAGAATCCATAGAAAAGTCCTATTACTTTAGTTTTTATATTGTTGTTTTTGAGTACAAGCTGATCCTGATTCATCTGAGAAGGGTTGATTTGACTGAAAATAACAGCTTTCGTTTTATATTTAACATGTCCATCAGCCTGGTAGTTTCCTTTTGTCAGATAATGGACGAAAAGGAATAGATTAAGAAAAAAGTCAGACGTCCAAATGGTGGGACGATCTCATAGTAACAGGTTCAAATAAATATGAGGGGTGATATGTGTTGCCACCAGCTCGTTTCATAAAATGATTATTGTTTTGCATGAATTTGTTCCTCAGTATGACATTAAATGTATCTATCTTTCACACTTATAGAAGTTTTTGTTTAGATTTAAAACAAAAAAAAAAATATTTTGGGGGAGTGACCTGCTTGTATTCATAGAGATTGCTAAGTTTCACAGTCTCCACCTAAAAATGTACATAGTGTCCCTCGGAGTGTGACCACAGTGTGTGACACGGTTATTATGCTTTTGCTTAGTAACTTCAAATGTTCAATGTACTATAAATCTTAAACACACATTATGTCTGGATAGACGCTGCTGTAAATAAATAACTCCAACTACCGGAGCCTGTTGGTCATTGTGTTTCTTCTGCTGGGTTCCACGTCCATGTTTGTCCATTCACAGGTGAACCATCAGATCTAATATCTTGTTATCAGTGATATTCACTGTGTTTACAGCAGGCCTCTTGGCCTCATGGTCAGTAGGTGGTGCTCTTTCTTGCAACAGTGTGCACATAAAAAAATTGCAAAACTGTGAAAGATACTACAGTCTTGTTCATTTTCTTTTGTATTTTCACCTATAATTCTGTCCATTGATTCTTGTGCGTGTCATGATGGGTGATAAGCCTGAGATCAGCTGTCCCTAAGAGCTGCCCCATGATTAACCAGAGCTTTAAATACAGACTGCCTCAGGGCAGAGCACAGGGCACTGGGGGGTGACCCGGGCCCAGCTGGTGGGTCCAACTCCAACTGTCTGACACAAACCCCACATCAGATCTACCTCCATCACTTCTGTAATATAGAACCCACACCTCTGGTCTGTTCAGATCCTAAACACACCCAAAATGTTCACTTTTTAAAAGTAAGTTTAGAAGGCCTCTTGTGCTGGTCAGCTTAATATACGTATATAGTTATGTGAATCTTTATAATAAAGATCAGAGCCATGTCGCAGTAAACCTCTTGAAGAGAGCTGCTGTGTGAGGTCACAAAACAAATAACCAAGTCCCCTCTCTCTGCTGCTGGGCTCTGGGCCCCTCTCTCTGTCCAGGGCCCCTCTCAGGCTGCAGGGCAGCACATGATAAGGTCAGGCCTCATAATGATGTCACATACCTTTAGGTATCTCAGATCAATATTGAGGGAGGCGCAGCTCACTGACAGCCAGTCAAATAAAGTCTGTCTGTCTGCGGCAGGAGATTGTCTCTTCTGATAATATGAGATGTGCTCCACTGCTGCTGGCTACACTCAGGTGAGGTCTTCATCAGCTTAAACGGAGCACTCATTCACACCAGCTCTTCATACTGCTGGTCATTAGGTTCCATTAGTGTCTAAATGATGACATATTATCAAACATCATAACTACAGCACACAATACAAGCAGCAGGATTACAGAATGTATCATGTTTACATATACATAACAGGCATGTCCAGAAACAAATCTAATTTAAGCTTCATGCCCCCTGTCCCTGCACTGATCCTAAATGAAGAAACACTATACTGGGACCATTAGGACCATCACTGTAAACACTGCACACAAATGAAATAAGCATGACTATATGTATCCTGAATATTTGATACATAAATATTCAGTAACAAACAGAACATCCATACCTGCTGCTGCAGTGAAACGGGCAGATGAGAAGTTCACGTGTGACAGATGTGAGCCTTTGACTGTATATGACAAAAAACATGAAGGCCACGGCGTGCTAAGACGGCACAGCGCCGGTGTACCGGGTAAAGACTGCAGCAGAGCGCTACGAAAAGGCGCGTGTCAACTTCTGTGGCGGTGATTAATGCGCTGGGAACATTGCCGAATTGTCCGACCTGGAAGAGCGCTCCTCTCCCCTCTCATTAGTTTGACTGTCCCGCGCTGTAATATATAGCATGTCAGTGGCTTGTCTAATGGCGGGTGCTAATTGACCTCCTTTCCCCCTCTCTACTGCACAAATGAAAAGATTTCCTGGGTCGTGTGATGGAGCGTGTCACCATCTGATCCGACAAATTAAAAAGCCCGGCGCTGTCACACTGTCATCGCAGCCGGGCCGGGCCTCATCAGCTATAATGATCATTTTTCTGGTGAAAGCTCTGCATCTCGCTGCCAAACACGTTACTTAAGAGCGCCAGTGCTCGTATGTAGTGGATGGGATGTGTGTGAAGCTCTGTCAACTGCTCCAACTGTTGGCTTTATTCCAATCACTCTCAGGTCTCGCTTAGTTAGCATCCAGTAACCTGTCAGTTATGGCTGTACATGTGTATTTTCATTTAGAACTCACAACTTCTGCGTGTGTTAAGAGGATTCACAGTATTCAGCTCTTAAAAGTAACTGACTCAAGTTTGTAGTTGTGAATGGAAATAGGACAAATATGGCTCTAAAACACAGGCCTTGACTTTCTTAAAGCTCTTACGTTTCACAATCAATATTATTTGAGGTTAGTGTGTTGCAGTTCCAAAGTTCCTGGTTCTAGTTCCCCATCAAAAGTAAAGTTTCAACCTAAATGTGTAGAAATGTGTGTCAAACTGGTATTTTGTAAGATTCAAATGTTATCTTTTCTGGTGGAGGGTTTACCACTTGCTTGTATTCATGGAAATATTATTTCTTTCTTCTTCCACCTGGAATGTTCCACAGCATGGCATTAAACTGAAGGCAAGCCGTTGGCAGTACCAGGCCATTTTACAAGTCGGAGGTTACATTCATAGAATTTTACGTGGAATTCATACTAAAAGTGTTTGTATGGACACAATCTTCCACAAACTGCAAAAACAAATCGCTTTCTTCCTCATCTCTGAAAGAGTTTTTGGACCGAACCACTGATTTCTATGTCAAGTTGTCAAAAACTTAAAATGGAAAGTACATAACATTTTAAACATTTGCAAGCTGTATAACTGAGACCCCAGATTTTTGAGCACTAAAGCAGCTGTAATTGAACACCTCCACCACCAGGAAAAAGGCGCTGAACGTAATGACATCTTTATGCAGACAAATGGGTGGCGGACTCTCTTCCAGAAAAGTTATATAACGTGCACCATTAAGACATGCAAAAAGTAACTGAGCAACTATAGTTTGCAGTAGTGAGTTTTTTGTCCTGAGTGCTTTTATCTCCCAGTTTCAAAAAAGAAAGCACCAAGTGAATGGACATTTGGACTTTTTTTTACATTTTCAACGAAAAAATTGCACTTTGTAACTTTTATAATGCAGGGTTCATTACCTGCTTGTGTGAGAATGTTTCCTGGAATGTCCCACAGTTGGTTTTCAAGTTGTTTTTTTTAAACACCTGTAATTTTGGTTAGATAAGTTTGTAACGCTTTAATATAAGGTTCCTTGCATTATATAAATAAGCACTATATGTTATTGCACTTATAAGGACTTTGTGGATGGCTTATAATACCTTTTATAATTTTAATAGCTCCTCAATAATGTATGTGTCTGTTAATAAACCGTGCACAAAATGTTTGTAAGAGCATTAATATGATAATTTCAATAACTAAGTGATAAATACTTGTACATGTGTTTATTAATGCATCATAGTTTACTGAGGAACCTTAGTTTTAGTATTACCAATCAGATTAATGCAATACAGTGGAACATCCCCATCAAAACAATCAGTGGAACCTCTAAGAAAAGTTACACAGCGCACCTTGAGATCTATCAACAAAAACATGGAAAAACCTAAATTACAATTTATTTATGCTGTCATTTTATGTGTTTAGAGATTTATTTTTAGTCCCGATGCCCTTCCTCACCCACTCCCTTCGTCATGGCTATAGTTACACTTTGTATCTTAAGCCTGGAACACTTCCTGAAACACTTTTACACACACAAACCGACAGCTAAAAAACACAGTATGTACAATCCAGCATACGTCAACTCCAACACGTCTTTTGAATCCCCGGTGAGCGCAGATAAATAATTCCAGAGCAGGTGCATGTAGCTCCTCTGTTCCACTGTACATATATTCAGCCTTTGACTCAAACATGATAGCAACACAGGAGCGCGGCCATTGCACATTATTGGCCGTGCCGCGGTGATGGCTCTCATTACTTACAATCAGCCGCTCCATCCCCGTCCCAAACAGAAATTGGCGGTGGCGTTCTACCTGCTGACTTTGTATGTAGAACTTTATAATTTATGCGCTGTGCCCGTGCTATTGACAAAAACGCGGCCCCGCTGATCAAAGCCCGGCGTTCAGTACCTCGGACAGCGTCACGAAGACAGGCCCTGTAACACTAATGATCTTCAAACGCTCGTCTATTTCACTGGGAGCCACGCAAGTCCCCCGTCCTGTCCCAGGAGGTGAGCGCGGCTGGCTGGGTAGGTGACAGGTGTCAAGTGGCCCCTCCTCGAACCATTCATCATGCTAAACAGAGAGGAAAAGACTGGCAGCGTTTTGTTTTTTCAGTTTGTGTATGTACAGTTTGCTCCAGTGTACAGTGCTCTCCGCTGATGTTGATAATGTGGATAAACATAAGTATAAAAAGGGGTGCAGCAACGTGAATGCTGTGCTTATAGAACAGAACATCATTTGACTGCAGAAAGTCCGGTGATGGTTCGTGGCCTTAAAAACTGTGCAGGAGAAGTCCAGATTTTTGTCTGGGAAAAGTTCATTAAGTGATCAGTGAGGCTCAGAGAAGACAAGCTCGTAAACAGGGTTAAGGAAACAAGTGTAAATGAAGAAAAATGCAAGATTTTTGACCCAGTGAAGTGCTCCGTCTCAAACTTTTTATCGTAACTCTTGATATGTTTTTGATGAAGGAACAACAACATAACGATTAAAAGCTTAAAATTTTGCATGTTTGTGCTTTAAAGGTGCATTATGTAACTTTTCTGTCAAGTGCTTGTCACGACAGAAATTATTTTATGTAGAATGTTTCAGTGGTTTAGTAGAGACTGGGTAAATAGAACTGTCTTAACCCAACTGATGGATAATAAAATAGCTTTAAATAAAACTAAACACATACAAGTCAATTGAGAAAGTGAAATAGTCTGTACAGGTAATCAGGTAAGTTGATCTTAACTAATAAAGATTAAAACCAAGACATACAAGTTGTCAAAGTGGAAGAGTGAGGGCAAAAAATTACATATTTATAGATGAAAATAAAACCTAAAAAAGGTTGTGTTGGCATAATTGGGTTTTTTTCAACATTCAGACCAACTGAAAGAGTGAGAGAACAAGAGACAGAGAGAGAGAGAGAAGGATAAAGGGAGAAACAGGCAGAAAAGTCCGTCACAAGATGGGGGAGAGAGAGAGAGACAGAAAGAGTGAATGAAGAGTGGAGAGAAAGAAGGAAACAGGCAGACAAAGTCTTTCTAAAGCTAGGGAGGGAGAGAAAAATGAAGAAAATGGAGTGAAAGGAGAGAGAGAATGAAAAGGAGAAAGGAGAGACATACAGTGGGAGAGAAAGTGGCAGGAAAAAAAGAGAGAGAGAGAAGATGAGTGATGAGTGGTACTTGCCCAATGAAAATCAGATAACTAACTAACTATAATCAGATAACCCACTTATTTATAATGTTAATTATAACAGATGTTTGGTTTATGTCTATATGCAGAGAAATCTGATAAGCAAAATTCTGTTATAGCTGTGGATTTTAGAGTCACTGCTGTATTTGGAAAACAAAGTCAAATTAATTTTAAAATAACTATAGCAATTTTTTTCCCTGCTCCAGAAATTAGATAATGATCTAGAGAAAATCTAGAGAGAGAGAGAGAGAGACAGACCACACCCTCAGCGTGCCCGCCTGTCTAAGCACAATTCCACTGGGACCTGCCAAACACACCCCAGTCATTAATTCCTGCTTTGCATCTCCACACCATGTAATATTTATGGGTCACCGCAGCTTTGTATTCGCAAATGGAAACGCCAAGAGTAGAAAAAAAAAGGGCAGAAGACACGATACCTCTATCAATCGGGGAACACGGCACAAATAGTCTCATCACGCTGTTGTTTTGGTACCAGTGCTTAGGCAGCAGTCTGCACCTCCTCGACCTCCAAAAACAAGTGTAGTGTGTGACAGGTTGTTAGGGGTAACCGTACGGGTCTGGTATGGAGTTAAAAAGCTCAAGGCAAAAGGTATTATGATTGAACAGGGACTAAAATATTCAGAGCAGCAAGATTTGAAGAACCACCAAAGTGCATTAGTCGGTAATAACTAATGCAGGCTCAGTTAGAGTCTATGGCACTTTAACTACGGCTCAGGAGGATTGACTACAATGCTTTTAGGATTAGCAAGAAAGTCAAGTCAAAACCATAGAAAGAGATCGAATTTAGAAATGATTTTATCTTGAAATGTGGTGTCTCGAAGCATTACCTTCCAACTTGACTTTAAAACTATCTGGAATATTAACCTCCTACAAGATGGATACCTTTGGAATGCCCTTTTGGAAGCAGCAAAAAAACGATCACAAAAAGGAATGGACCAACTGTCAACGACTGGGCTCAAACAACAATGGAAAAGAAATATGTCATTGCAGTTTGAAAATTGACATATTCAGCAATCATTGACACAAGTTGGACAAAAATGTCAAAAAAAATATGAGATATAAGATAAGATAAGATTTTCTAGACGATTCATTCATGCTTTGTGTTCCCTGGATGTGTCTTGTTTTGTTTGTATTTGGGACTGAGAAAACAAACATAGAGTAGCCACAGCTAATTTGCAACACCAAAAAGAAAAATATATACACATGGAAAAGAAAAAAAAGTAAAAGTAGTTTTGGCAAGTGAATAGTCATACTACTGAATTTATACAGCCAAGAAGGGTTAAGTGTCTTGCCCAAGGACACAACAGGAGCATTGCTGTTGACAGGTGTAGCAATGCGTGCCTGCTGCATTCTCCTGACAACTGGCAGCACAAAGCCATGGGTTGAAAGCACATCCCCGCTAGTCCCTCGACCTCTGACCTCACACACTTCCGGATCTACTGAGCGTAAAGTCATCTCCATAGCTGTTGTAATCATGACATTCTTTAAACTGAGCGTAACATTTAATAATGTTAGCTGCACACTTTGTTTATAATGTTGATACACAAAGAACAAACATTGTTTCTTCTAATGAATGGAAGTCTTTAGTTGTGCCCTCTCTTCGTTGTGACAGAAAATAATTGGGAGTGTTCACTTCATTAGACGTTGCCTGGATCTGTGAGGCAGCAGTGGGAGCTGCTCAAATCAACAGTGGAGTCAGGACTAAGCCCTGAGGAACCCCACTGGAGCGCCGCACAGACCCCTGTAGAGATTTGAGGACCACTTTGGAACTCTAATCCACTCAAAATGTGCTGATAATTTTGCTTGCCAGGCCACTCTGAGCCTGTGTCACAGAGCGGCCTCCTGGGAGCGGATCAGCCAATGATAACAAAGTAGCCAGATGTCTGGTGCTGGCAGAGTCCCAGCAGCCAGACAGCAGCACGCAGCACATCCGCTGTGGGCCGCACATCAAAGATACCTGAGAATTACTTATGGGCACAAAATATGTGTTGCTTACTCCACACTTCCCATTAATAACAATCTGGGAGAATTTGTATTTCTAATTAACTCTTTTCTTTCGGCGTACACAGTGCTGAGGGTAGTGAGGCTGCTGCAGCACTTTTCTGTGCAGAGCCGTCCACAACAGGAAGTCGGATGCAGTGGAGTCTGAGGAGCCAGATCAGCTGTAAATACAGTTCTGAGGCTCAGCCGTTCTGTAGCCCCACAAACACACATCTGCACTCAGCACATTCAGCCTAATCACTCTGCTCTGGCGGCCATTCAGGTTTACCTCGAAAGCTCAGGCGCGTCCTTCACTAAATCACTTCACTAAATCAGGTTGGATATTTGTGATTTTTCAAGAACATATAATGTGGTACTTTTTATAATGAAGCCATTACTACCATCTCTAAATATGTCCTGGAGCATACCTTTATTTTATTTTATTAGATTGGAGCGATAATTGTGTGGTTAAATGGACAACTCTGTCACATGTCTTTGCACATAGGCCTGTCATGGAAATGACTATATTGACTTTGTAGTAATTATACTATTTATATATTTATCACAGGTTCCTTTTCTATGCACTAGTGGGACACTTTGTCTTGTATGAACGTTTGAGCTTTTTAGGGTTGAATAATTAACACATATGACTGATTCATGATTCTAACTTAGCTACTTTAGTGTTTCATTCTGTTATTTTTTATCACATCTCATGTTTCCTGCATTATTGTGCTGGTGGCATAAAGCAGTTGCAACATTACCATTTATCGCAGTATTTTCATTTGCAATATATCGCCCTTCAAATTTTATTATCATAACTGTTTGTCAGAATAGTACTGAGCCTTTTTTTCTTGGTTGTGGTGTTCTACAGGTCTCAAAAACACAACAAAAGTGAAGAAGCATAAGATATATAACAAGTCAGCATATAACTTGCTAAACAAATCCTAGCATAACCAGCATAAAAGTGCGCTATGTAAATTTAGTTTCTGTGGGTGTTATTACTTTACTTACAATGTCTTATATTATGACATTAAGGTTATTTATCTCCATGGATACAAGTCGCCCCTTCAGGCAGAGTTACATGTCAGATCTACTCAAGAATTCATTTTTTTCAAGCTTTTTGTGAACAATAAAACGTCTGTAATGAAATAAATGCTAGATTAAGGTTAAGGTACACTTTATTGTCCCTATAGAGAAATTTGTCCTCTGCATTTGACCCAGATATATATGTTTAATGCCTTTCCATCCAGTAACATCTGTGGAGAAAACCAGGTGGCCTACCTTCCACCAGAAACATTAAAGTACATTAATTAAGCTTCCTTATTCACAATTTGCTACATGAGTTTTATCCATGGGTTTCAGAACGATGAGAAATTAGGATTGTTGCCATAGCGACTAATAATCTATAACCAAATATTGCATGTTTTGAATGGGAAAAGGTTCTTAACATATTCACCTTATTCCGGAAGTTGCCGTACGCGCTGCCGTCTTGTTTCCGTTGTAGTTTACACGGGGCAGACGAGCTCAACAGAAAATAAGTTCTACTTGGACTAAAAAGCCGTTTTCAGACTGACCAGGAAATCGGTGCATTGTTGACTTGTTGTTTCTCGTGTTCATTAAACATGTTGGAAAGGCAGTAGATTTGTGTAGGGCGCCCACTAGTGGTGCTGCACAGTGAACGCACCCTTGCCGAGCACGCTGCAGTTTTATTAGTTCGACACGAGGCTCTGGCATGCAACCACGTTATTAGCAGCTCAAGTTGTGCGTTATTGACTGAAAGTAAGTTTTAGTTCATCACGAATGCCTGGACATTTGAAGTCTTATGTTATTGTGTTAAGAATGTTAGATTCGTTGTTCAAGCTCCTAATCTTAATATTTGTGTAGTTATGCCCTTAATTGGTGCGCTAGCTTACATGCTAAGTCTGTTGTCGGAGATGTGTTGTGCTGTGTATTTTATTATGTGTTTATGATGTTCCTAGATTCACCTCTTTTAAGCCTGTATATTTTAGTTAGTTATTCTATGATTATTATATAAGTAGTACCTTTGTTTGCTTAATCATTACACCAGACTTAATTTGTTACTTTTATCCTTTTATAGACCACACACTCCTATACCCATACCTGTACTCCCTCACCTGTTATACGGATGTAACTATGCTGCTGCCTGAGCTTCATTAAAGTGACCATAAAATCAACTGCATCCTGTTTCCTGTGTCCTGACCGACACCCCGGGGTGGATATCACTACTCGAGCTATCGCCTATACAGTCCATAAGCCTTATAATATTGGTCCTTCGAGCCGGATCTGGTATCTGCCTTGGACCTCAGGATGCAGCCTACTGTAAGAGCCAGTGAATCTACACGTCCCAAGCGGAGTGCCCCACCCCCTTCCTACCTCGATGACTACGATGTGAGTTATAACAGATCTCGGCGCACTAGTACAGTGCAGTCTAGAAAAGAAACCACAAAGTGGCCTGTGTCAGCTCCAGAAGAAGACGTCTACTCGCCTGTATCATCACGAGCCTCAAGTCCTGTGAGTCAAGATAAGTGGCAGTACACAGTAGATCAGTGGACATCCTCCATGCTCGAGGATATGGAGCCAGAGCAGCATGCAGCAGCCACCGGCGGTTTACCTTACCCCTCCACCTACCAAAGACCCAGGGAGACCACCCCTACTCCTCAGTTATCACGCTTGAACCTGTATCAACCTCCTGTTGCAATGCCCAGTCAGTTAGTAGATCTTCCTCCTCCTATTGCACCAAGAAGACGATTGCCTCAACGTGATGCTGCTCCACGTTATGACTACAGTCATGGTAATCAAAGGCTGCCCAATGTAAATCCTCCTGCAGAGCCCACTGACAGACAGGCGTCTATGATTAGCAGACTGGATAATCTGATGGCTGAACTGAGACTTTTAAGAGAGCATTCCTCTGTACCCTCACATCCACCTCCTTCCCCCAAAGAGAATACTTCCAGAGAATATTATGGCCTTCCACAGCCACAGTCAAGAGTGCACCCCTCATATGACTACAGCGCGCAAAGATATTTGCCACCACAGGGGGGTGCCATTTCACCACTGTTTAGGCCAGAGACTACTGCCAGGTACCGTGAGCCATTCAGATACCCACGTCAAGTTCCACTTATGCAGCCTGAGCAGTCATTTCTGACACAAGAGAGAACATATAAAGGGCCTACTCCCTCCATCCCTGACTTAACCAAAAGAGATCCAGGTGAATTTGCACGCCTAAAAATAGCTCTGAATAACCTCCTTCCAGAAGATAGTACAGAGTTGTTCAAGTTTCAAATCCTGATGGACCATTTAAAGCTAGAAGAGGCTCGCCTCATAGCCGACGCCTACCTCAACTCTCCTACTCCTTATACAGACACCATAGCAGCCCTGACAGAGAAGTTTGGCCAGCCTCACCACTTAGCCCTTCAGAAAATAGCTAATGTCATGGACTGCCCAGATATCAGAAGAGGGGACACAGAAGGGTTCGAGAGGTTTGCACTACAAATCAGAGCACTGGTGGGCATGTTGCAGACCTTGGGTCCTGAGGGAGAGATAGAGCTCAGGTGCGGGTCCCACGTGTCACGTCTCCTCAGTAAACTCCCCACTGAGATGAGGTCAGAGTTCCGCAGACACATGTGCCGCCGCTCCAATGCAGTTTATGATCTCATCGAGTTTTCTGAGTGGCTGCAGGTTGAGACGCAGCCAAACAAGTGATGGACAAAAGGGGAATTATGGACAGAAGGAGAGAGCTCTATTAAGCCAGACCGTCGTGATTCAAAGCCATTTCCTCGCTCTGCCACTATACTGCATGGTGCAGAAGATACCCCTCCTAAATCTGACATTGGCAGCAGCTTACAAGTAAACAAGAAAAGTAAGAACACATCTAAAGCCTATTGTCCCTACTGTGACACTGAAGACCACTTTTTGAGCCAGTGTGCCACCTTTAAGTGCTTCGACAAGGCTCAAATGATTGACTGGATCAAAACTAATAAACGCTGCTGGCGCTGTGGGAGATCACACCAGGCAGCACAGTGCAACTTAAAGAAGCCCTGCAGTAAATGCCAAGGTAAACACTTTACTCATACTCCATGAGGTCAACAGCAGAGAACCAAAGGAAGGCACATGCCTAGTCAGCTCAGCTACTGAAACGCTGTTTTTGGACAAGCCTTCTGACCCTGCCCGTGTCCTCCTCAAAGTAATCAGAGTGATCCTGCACACGGGGACAAGACATTGGACACGTACGCTGTCTTAGATGATGGATCGGACCGTACAATGCTACTGACTGCTGCAGCTCAACAACTGGAGGTGATAGGTACGCCAGAGGACATATCCCTCAGAACTATAAGACAGGACATTCAAGTCCTGCACGGTGCTTCAGTTTCATTCGAGATCTCTCCCACACATCAGCCAAAGAAATCCTATAAGATCACAAATGCCTTCACAGCTCAGCGCCTTGGTCTAGCAGAGCATTCCTATCCCGTCGCCACCCTAAAGAAGAAATACCGGCATCTGGCCAACCTACCTATTCAAGCCTTCAGTTGTGTCTCACCATTGCTGCTAATTGGTGCAGACCACCCACACCTTCTCTGCCCTATAGAGTGGTACGCCTTGGCCCTCCAGGAGGTCCAGCTGCCATCCATACCCGCCTAGGATGGACATTGCAAGGGCCAGCAAAACTCTGGGAGTCACAGTTACCACCTCAGCAGTGCCTCTTCACATCACTCAGCCCAGAAGCTATTGAACTAAGGAGGAATGTCGACAAGTTGTGGCAGGTTGACATTCTACCCTTTAAAAATGAGAAAGAGGTGTCTAGATCCCGAGAGGACACCGAGGCATTGAACCTACTCCAGGCCAAGACCAAGAGGGTGGAGGTGAACGGGACACTAAGGTATGCCACACCCCTTTTGAGAAAGAAAGATTCACCTCTTTTTCCAGGCCACCAAGGAAGCGGTGCTGCCAAGCCTCAAGAATATGGAGACGCCTGGCACGAGACCCGACAAGGCGGCCGCTTACAGCACAGAAATGGAGAAGCTTGAGACCGCGGGTGTGGTAGCCAAACTCAGACCAGAGGAGCAAGATGCTGAGCTGTGAGAGCTGGTTCATACTCTCATCACATGGTCCAGCACAATGGTAAAGACAGAATTGTGTTTAATTGCTCGTTCTACTACAAGGGCTCAACCTGAATGAGTGGTTGCTACCTGGACCTACCTTGAGCCCATCTCTGGTTGGCGTGTTCTCCGCGCTTCAGAGAACATAGCATCGCTATCAGCGGGGACATCAAAGGAATGTTCCATCAGGTGTGTCTGTTACCTGAGGACAAACCCCTCATGAGATTCATTTGGCGCAGAGACAGAGATGAGCCTCCAGACATTTATGAGTGGCAGGTCCTCCCCTTTGGGACCACTTGTAGTCCTTGCTGCGCGTCCTTTGCTCTCCAGCAGCATGTGCTCCAACATAGTCAACCTGAAGAAGATGTGAGGTTCACAGTAGAGCGGTGTTTCTATGTAGACAACTGCCTGCAGAGTGTTACATCTGTGGAGGAGGCGCGGCAGCTGGTCGACAAACTTCGAGCTCTCCTGGCCCTGGGAGGATTTGACCTACGCCAGTGGGCAAGCAATAAGCCAGAAGTGATCAGCCACCTACCACCTGACGCACGTTCTGACAAATTAGACCTCTGGTTATCACACGACAAGGCAGAAGCGCATGAATCCACCCTTGGGCTGAGTTGGCACTGCGATGTGGACACACTTGGCTTCAAACATCGGGCCATTACTTATGGCAATCCAACCATGCGAAACATATATCGCACTTTAGCAAGTCAGTACGATCCTTTGGGGTACATCTTGCCGTTCACTACCAGAGCAAAGATCATCGTTCAACAACTGTGGGCTAAGCACAGAGACTGGGACGACACCCAGCTCCCTGAAGACCTGTTGCAGCAGTGGCTAGCTTGGGAGAAGGAGTTGGAGCTATTGTCAGAGATTGTTGTTCCGAGATGCTATACTGCACCAAGTATGGACAGAGCTAACGTGACACGGGACGTGCACATTTTTTGCGACGCATCAGAGCGCGATACGGATCTGTGGCTTACCTTCGCTCGGAAGATCACCTAGGTAACGTGCACTTGTCCTTCCTTATTGGCAGATCACGTGTCGCTCCTAAAAAACAGCTCTCTGTTCCAAGGCTAGAACTGTGTGCAGCCCTCACAGGAGCTCAGCTGCTCAAGCTCCTCCAGAACGAGTTAACCCTCACGATCAAGTGTTACACGCTGTGGTCCGACTCCACCACGGTCCTAACATGGCTTCACTCCACTTCCTGTCACTTCAAGGTTTTCGTCGGGACAAGAATAGCGGAGATCCAAGACCTTACAGGGGCAGAGCACTTGGAGATACGTGGACTCCTCCAATAATCCTGCTGACGACCTGACTAGAGTGGAGGACACTTGCAGAGTTAGTAGTGCCCAACCGCTGGAGCCACGGTCCAGAATTTCTCCTCCTTCCTGCAGATAAGTGGCCTTCAAATCCTTCCCCCACAGCTTTAGAGTCGTCCCCGGAGATGACGGAGATGAAACGATCTGCTATCTGTGGCATGGCTGTTACCAACTTAGATACAGCCTCCTCAGCCCAGCCTGAAGCTACTTCTGGCTAGAGTTGATCGAGAACAAGGTCAAGGAGCTTCACGGGCGCAGTGCAGCAAGACCCTTCCTGTCTGCCATTCCTACTGCTGAGATCTACAAAACGGCTGAGCAACATATCTTCCAGTCAATACAAAGAGAGTTTTCCCATTGACTATCACTTGCTCAAGAGTGGTAAGACAATCTCACCAAACAGTCGCCTCTCATGTCTTGCTCCACAGTATGACAAAGAGTTCAACCTGATCCGGTAGGAGGCAGACTGCGCCAAATAGAGAATATTGGAACAGTTGTGGCTCATCCTATCGTCCCTGACCCTAGCCATCCCTACACCAAGCTGCTCATCAAAGACTTTGATGCCCGCCTCTGTCACCCAGGGCCTGAGAGAGTATTTGCAGAGCTTAGCCGTTCAGTGTGGATCCTGCGAGGGACGAGAGGCAGTCAGACGCCATCAACATGGCTGCCGTGAGTGTAGGAGATGGAGAGCGAAAACTGCTTCCCAACAAATGGCTGACCTCCCTGTTGCTCGACTTCGGCTATTTAAGCCTCGCCTTTTATTCCCCACTGGCATGGATTGTTTTGGGCCTTCTCGTCAAGTTGGGACGCCGCCAAGAGAAACGTTGGGGTATCTTGTTTAAGTGCCTCACAACAAGGGCTGTCCATATAGACCTCCTGTCTTCGATCGATACAGACTCTTTCTGATGGCCTTCAGGAGATTCATTCGGCGAGGTAAACCCGTGGAAGTGTACTCCGATCAGGGAACTAACTTTAGAGGGGGAGAGCGAGAACTTAGAGAAGCCTTCATGCAAATGTCTCCTGCCCTCCAAGAACTACTAGCCAAACAGCAAGTCAGTTTCAGATTCAACCTTCGCGGCGCCACACCCGGAGGCGCATGGGAAAGAGAGATACGCGCTCCATCAAGACTGCCTTGTACACCACCCTGGCGTCACAGAGTGTTAAAGAAGAGGTACTCAGAACCGTCCCTGGTTGAGATCGAGGTATTCTGAATGCAAAGCCGCCGGCTATGTTTCAGCTGACATATCCGACGTGGACCCTGTGACTCCTAACTACCTCCTTATGGGGCGCCTGATAGTTCCTTACCCGCAAAGTAGTCTACCCTGAAAGTGAAATGCGAGGCGAAGTTGGAGACACTCACAAGTTCCGGCAGATCATTTCTGGTCTGCATTTATCCGGAACTACCTACCTAACCTCCAGACCAGAAGCAAATGGAGAACCCCTGTGGACAACATCAAGGAAGGCGTTGTAGTTCTACTTGCAGATCCTCAGATTCCTCGTGGTCAATGGAAAATTGGACAAGTGGTCAAGGTTATGCCTGGACCAGATGGCCTCATCAGAACAGCGGAGGTGAAGATCGACGGCAGGACCTACGTTCTCGCCCATAGTAAGACTTCTATTGTCCTTCGAAGTGAAGGACGATGACGGACTAACCCCTCTGATTAGCCTGCCTTTCCGGTTCCCAATTTGCCACCCAAATTGGGGGCGGCATTGTTGGAAAGGCAGTATATTTGTGTAGGGCGCCCACTAGTGGTGCTGCACAGTGAACGCACCCTTGCCGAGCACGCTGCAGTTTTATTAGTTCGACACGAGGCTCTGGCATGCAACCACGTTATTAGCAGCTCAAGTTGTGCGTTATTGACTGAAAGTAAGTTTTAGTTCATCACGAATGCCTGGACATTTGAAGTCTTATGTTATTGTGTTAAGAATGTTAGATTCGTTGTTCAAGCTCCTAATCTTAATATTTGTGTAGTTATGCCCTTAATTGGTGCGCTAGCTTACATGCTAAGTCTGTTGTCGGAGATGTGTTGTGCTGTGTATTTTATTATGTGTTTATGATGTTCCTAGATTCACCTCTTTTAAGCCTGTATATTTTAGTTAGTTATTCTATGATTATTATATAAGTAGTACCTTTGTTTGCTTAATCATTACACCAGACTTAATTTGTTACTTTTATCCTTTTATAGACCACACACTCCTATACCCATACCTGTACTCCCTCACCTGTTATACGGATGTAACTATGCTGCTGCCTGAGCTTCATTAAAGTGACCATAAAATCAACTGCATCCTGTTTCCTGTGTCCTGACCGACACCCCGGGGTGGATATCACTACTCGAGCTATCGCCTATACAGTCCATAAGCCTTTTAATAAAACATTTTACACAAATCAACCTACTTTATGTAACATTTTAGCGGCGAGACTTTTCCCTCGTTTGTCATTAGCTTTAACGGAGTTCTCGTCAAACGGAAGTGCGTTTACAACAAAAGTCCGTATCTGTGGCAAAAAATGGCAAAAGTGGGCGGGGCAGAATAAGGTGAATGAGAAGAAGCTGAAACCAATGAACAAGAACAAAAATTGTGTCATTATCAGATGACTGTTAAGCAAGTCGTCTTTTCTTCATGTTCTTCTTTTCATTTGGCACTTTCTACTCAAAACACAGCCAAAACTACCCTTTTTAAACGAAGACCTGCCAAACTTAACCCTGTGCACCTCCCAGTATCAAAACACCTCTAAAATATTTCACCCAGCTATGATTTACCCCTGCACCAGTCGTGAACGCCCGGCTTGTTTTTCACTGATGTTTATGTTGTTCGCGGTGACATTAAGACACATTACACCTCCATGTTGTTTTCTCCTGCAGGCCCCACACTTCTTTTTACAGCTTCACATCCATTCCACCGCTCGCCATGCGTTCTGTTTTATACACAAATATTTAGCATCGGGCCCTCGCTTTGAACTAAGAAGAATAGTTAAGCTGTAAATGCCTAGGGACGGCGTTTGTTGCGGGTTTTTTCATCTTTTTCGACGGGGTGGGAGGGGGCCGGGTTACCTCACACGCTCCGCTGTGTGCGTTGTCAAGTTCGTTATGTTCTAATGCGCTTAAAAGTCGTGCATGAGCGCAGAGATGATGTACATTCCAGGCATTGTGCGCGGTATAAACGATTAATTATTGAGCGGAGAAAGAGTGGCTTCGTGTACGTATTTGACGGAGAATCTCACAAGTACTCGACATACACACACGCCCCCTTGCCCCAATTATGTATATTACCTTTTGTGGAGCCGGGTTCATTTGCATTTGCTGGCTGGAAGTCCTTAACGCCTATAGTGACGCGTGCCCTTCATCAGATCCTTACGGCGACCTCTGCTTCTTTTATCTGATTCCACTATGGAGCCCGCGCCGTTTGAAGTGCACGCATGAACAAGCTGCACAAAAGAGAATTTCTTATGGAGCCATATTGTAGATGTATTGTTTTTTTTGTTCGAGTGCAGTTATGTGTGCTCCAGTGAAGGTTTACGCCAATCAGGATTCTTCACAGATGGATTTCTGAACATGTTTGTTTGTCTAGTATTGATGTGGTGGTGAAAGGAAGTTGGTGTTCACAGCGAGAAGGTTCTTGGTGATTGCTGGACTGTGTGGGCCCTTCCTGTGTGGCGTAGTCTTGTTACTTCCATGTTTCCGTCAAGGGAAAATATGCAAGGTCCTCCTGATTCATGGGGAAAGGGGGCATTGAAAAACCGGGCAAATGCAAAGAACAAACTTCTTTGTGGAGAGCATGTGTCAGATCTAAAATATTCATTTCAGAGCTGTGGTCTCTCAGTCGATCGATGCCGTCTTAGTCGAGTCATTGTTTCATTAAATGACAAGGATTTATAAGCACTGCAGCAAAAATTAGACAGCGAGCGAGTAAGCTGAAACGTTGGGAGTAACATGGCAAAAGGAAACTGAATTCCGTCGAGTGGGCACATGTTTAAAGAGTGAAAATTTTGTCTTGCTGCTCATCCAAGTAAACCAAACAGAAACTGAAACTAACAGTATAGTGAATTTAGCTCCTCCATGCAGACAGGTGTAAGGCAGTGGCAAAATGTCTTCACTCTTAGAACGTTTGTCGAGTTGATAGAATTCAACCGTCTTTTGCGGTGGAACCTACCTGGACGACGAGTGACTGGATAGTTTAAAGCAACACTGCATAACGTTCATGGTTGTAGAATCGCCACCTTTATTTGTGGAGAGTTAAAACCCAACATTTTCCATGTGGGTAGATAGGTTTTTGTCATTTTGTGTAATGTTTGAGGAAAAATTAGAATCTCCATGGAGACAAGCAGGTGGCAGATTTCCCACCAGAAAAGTTACAAGGCAAGTTTGTGGAGAAACAACCCCCTTCACAGTAGGGGTGCATGCTTTTAGAGTTTTTTTAATCATTCATTCATTCATTCATCTTCTACCGCTTGTTCTCGTGAGGGGGCACGGGTGACCCGGTGACTTTGGGCCTTACTCACATTCATTCACAGGGGCATACTGACCTAACACATGCATGTCTTTGTTTTTAGTACAATAAAAACACCTGTAATTCATTCATTCATTAATTCGTCAATTCATTCATTCGTTGGTACCACTTTATAATAACTACATCTTATTTTGCCTTAATAAAGCATTAAAAAAGACTTAATTAATAATGAATATATAGTTTATTAAACATGATTCAGGCTTAGTAATGACTTAATTAAGGTTAAGGTTAGAGCTAGGGTTAGAAACTAGGGTTAGAATATTTGTTAAATAGTTACTAAGCCTGAATCATTCTTAATAAACTATTTGTGGATTATGAATTAAGTCTTTGTTCATGCTTTATTAAGGCATGAATAAGTGTAGTTATTATAAAGTGTTACCCATTCGTTTGACTAAAATCTTACATAACAGGGCTTTTATCTGACTTTTCACCTTTGAAGCTGCTGCTTCCTGGCACTTTTCAATCGTTTTACATTTTTGTTTTTTATTTTTCAAGATCCAAAAAATTTGGAGAGCTTTTTACACCACCACACCCTTTGAGTCAATGAATCAATCTACAGTGCGTGTCTTTAGTCAACTACAGCACTATTTCATTTGAAAACACTTACTGGGTGGATTTGTCTTTACTTCAGAGTCAGAAAGGTTTTTATTGCCATTGTCTAACTATGAACTTGCTTTGGCGGTAAGCTGCAACGTACACCACATACTTGAACACTGGTTACTGGTTAAATGTTCCACATTTAGGGGTTAGTCCAGATTTCAGGTTTAGTCCTAATACCTAAAGTTTAAAAAGCCACGTATTTGTGCCTTTGGTATAATACAGATCTTCCCAAAAGGTCCATTGAAATCCAAATGTAACCTTTTGAACAGCGTCGATAACAAACACAGCAACGCCTGGAAGACAAACTCCAGGGCGCCAGTTTCAGAATCATTACAGTTTACGGTCCCTTGACTTTCTTTTCATACACTTTATACCTAATGCCAAGACTTTATGATCCACTTTAAGCACCCCCATCTCAGCCCCTCCAAGGGTTACTCCAGGTCACTTTCTTTCTCTTTAAAATGAAACTTTGCAATTGTAAAAACTGAGCTCCGGTCTCCCATCTCCTGCAGCTCATCACTCCTAACACAGCCGCTCCCGTCCAGCCCCGCTCCAACCGTTATTAATGTGCACTGAATTATTGAACAGGGCAAAATTACCATGCTCTTCTGAAAAGATTTTTGCCTACACAATTAAAAAGCATTATAGTGATTTTTAGTTGAACAAGAATTATGAGTGTTTCCCCTCCTCTGTGCTCCTCTGGCGAGCTTCCTTGTTAGAAGCTATAGGCCTGCAAGTCTACGCTGGTGTCTGGCTGCTGTGGAGGTGATGCTCAAGCCTTGACCTATAGAACCATGAGAGGCTAATGGATAATGTATGAAAAAAGTATACGCCGTAGACAACTTCCCCAGAGAGGAGCCCATAATGGTCTTCTGCCCGGCTAAACAAAGGCTATATCTGATCTTATAAATAATAATGCCGCCTATTGTTGAAGACAAAGGATAATGGTTTGAAAGTGGAACAGTTTGATAGGTTTCTTGGTGAGGGAAAAGACGAGGAGGTGGCATGAGCAGACTCTAGTTCAGGACCTTTGGCAGCAGAACCTGCGTGTGCCGTGAAAACATTACAACTGGAATTAGGACTAGAATTTGATGGATTGGATTACAAGAGTTTGCAGTTATGCCACTATAGATCTACTGGAAAGAACATGAAGTTTTTGGGGCTTTTTGCTAAAACTGCCTGTCATCAGTTCATTTTATTATAACTGGATTTGAATTGTGAATGATGAATGTAGTAGTTTTGTCTGCTCAACAGGTTGATAACTGTGCTCAACACACTACATAGTTTAGTCTTTATATTTTCCGTCATTCCTCAAGTATTTTATGATGGAAAATCCTTGGTTGAATGACACATGAGGTATCAAGTTGAACCTCCAAGTGCATTTTAGGTTTAAGTCAAGAAAGAGATTGTAGTTTTATTTGAGGCCTGCACCTGGACGCACCAAACTCAACAACTGTCCTGGCAGTAATACCTGTTTTTTATGGAGGTTTGAGTGCTAACTGTGCTACATTATGGTGCTGTTCTAAAGCATGAGGCTCAGCAGCAGCCCCTCTCTTCACTCTTATCCCATGCGGACAACTGTCCACATCTCAAGCACAGGCCAACAATTGGCAGTAATTGGCACGTTGCCTGGGCTGTCCTGGGAGAGATCTGAGAGCGCGCACAGCCACGGACAGGCTGCCCTTTCCACCAATTAGAGGGCTGTCTCCTGATGGGGCGGGGGCCGGGGGAGGTCTGTACCCACACCTTGTCTCATGATCAAAATGATTTGTGGAGATCCTCTTTCCTTCTTCCTCCAGATCTTCACTTGGTGTGTGTGAAGAGAGAGAGTGGAGTCCTGACCAGCTCCTGACAGGCTGCTCCTCAGTCAGGAGGACAGGAACATGAGCTGACAAGACTCACACTTGACAGGACCCTCTCTCAAAACCTTCCACAACTTCACTGCATTTTGTATGTTTCATGATTTTTTTTGAGTGAAACAAAATGTCAAAATGTCAAAAGTAATGAAGGAGGAGAAAACAGGCAAAAGGATTAACTTGGTATTAAACTTTGACAACGAGGCAAACTGCAGTGCGCCAAGCAGACCACAGTTTGTGCAGGAGTTTGACGGAGATTAACCTTGAAGCACAAATATTCTGCGTTATTTCTATTGTTACTTACTTTAACTATACCACTGAGTACATTTACTTTGACATTGTTTGTTTTAGAACAAAAAGTTGTTTACGAAAACCAGACAGTCTTCATGACACTCTGCTGTTTCCCACATCAGGAACTGACACTCCATCTACTGGCTGCAGAGGGAGTTACACAGGTGAGATAAACAAATACTGGCTTGCTTCTGATAAGCACTTATAATGAAAGCAATTTGACAGCATAACAAGTCTGGCGATGATTTAGGGACTTAAAACCAGCACAAAGATCATAGAGCTCTACCTATGATGTCACATGCCTAGAATATTCTAAATGGAGTGTTTTTAAGGCTCAGAAGGGAGAGGACTTGCTAAACTAGTGTGAATGACGCTATATACAACTCCAGGTATGTTTTTGTTGAGAGAACACGGAAAAAAGTCAAAATGTTCTTTAAGATTAAGCAACAGAGCTATGGAAGACTACAACAGACAACACAAGACACAAGAACATCAAGAACGTTATGAAAATCTCACTGGATGTGCTCGAGACGAACACATTTTGTTCCTAATTCTCGTCCCGTGGTGCTTTCCAATCCTAATCATACTTCACACTAATCATCTGCCTTTCATAGAAGTTTCTCTGGCATTGCTCCACTCCATTTTCTCTTTCTATTGTTGCTTTTTGTTGTTGTTTTGGCTCCAGGCAGGGGCGCTGTGTAGGCCCTTTATTATTCTTATGGCTTTGGCGCAATTGTACAGAGTGTCTCCTGTGATTCACCAACGTGCAGGCCACAGCCACCAGGGGACCCCAGTGCAAGAGATCACAGGCCCAAAGCTGACGCCACGGGGGAGGCTGCCGAGCACAACACCCCGCCGCTGTTGTTCCACGGCTGTCCTCAAAGCTGGCTCCTTCTTCAGTAAATACAGCGAGACGAGGAGATGCTTCCTACCATCTGAAATGTGTGTCAGACTACACTGGGTAACGTTGCGTTGCGACGCGCTGGAGAAAGGCAACAAAGCAAGTGCACGCAGAGATGGGAGAGAAGAAACAGTCTTAGCGATTCTCTTTAATCCAAACGAGAAATTCACAATTGGGTTAAGTTATAGCTTGCATTATTCCATAGTTAGGGGTGATAATAAGATGGATGTTTACCCATATGGAGATACTTGGTGATTGGCTTGGGAATGGAGTTACTGTTGGGATGTGTAAAATGTGTTTCGGGGTTCTGTAACTGTATGATCAAAATGAATATATGTTAGTCAAAATTTCATCATTGGTTGGTCAAATAAAGTTTTTAAATGAATTGCATTATGTGAAATTGTGTAAAGTGGATTTTATATTTAAGGTGACCTCGAAGTTTATAAATACTTCATATTTCATATTATTCTTCAAATGTGGGACATATTATTCAGTATCCACTTTAATGCGTTTTTAATAGTGCTGTCAAAAAATTTAAAACATTGTTTCAGAATGATTATTATCATTGGTGTAAATATATTAATATGTGTTTTTAATATGTCTAAAAATATTCTCTAGAGAAAGACCAGTTTTCACAGATTGTTTTAGTGCAGTTTAAAATTTTAAAACAACTTTGTTCAAAACCTTTGAAGTATGTTATAGTCACCAAAATCCCAACTGGAGCTGGAAGTAAGAGTGAAGATGTCATCACTGAAGAACTCCACAAGAACTCCCGCGAGCCAAGAAGTCAACAAGTGCTTGGATCTGAAGCTAAAGGACCAGGAGAGACTGACCCAAGAAAAAGACTTGGAACTGAAAAAGACAGAAAATCAGCTCCAAGATCAAATTAAGGCACACAAAGATATTCAATATCTTTATAAAGCGGTAGTCGAGAAGAATGTGGAGCTGAAGCAGCAACTTGCCAGTGCTAATAGTGCCAAGGGAAAAAGTCAAGAAAAAGACTTGGAGTTGGCAAAAGTCAACATTTTTCTCAAAAAGAGGAAACAACAGCTTAAAGAGCCGACTCAAGCGCTTAAAGACATTCACTTTCTTTACAATTCTGCGATCCAGGAGAAGGTGCAGCTAAAGCAACAACTCGCCAGCACCAATACTGTGATGTAAAAATGGAGGAAAAACTTTCCGCGCAGAATATGGCTGAGCTGAAGCTGAAGAACAAAGTCCAGTCGGTCCCAGAGGCCTGCAGCTGCTACACCTCACCAGGAGAAATGGACGACAAGCAGAACCAAGAGCTGTCCAGAAGAGTGCAGGAACTGTCCATTGTGGAGGAGCAGAGGAGGAGGCCCAGGTGCCAAATGCGCCCAACCCCTCTCAGCCTTTAAAATTTCCTCTTGCATTAAAAAAAAAAAGAAAAAAGTTTGAACTCTCTGCATAGTGTATCATGTTTTATTGTTTTACATGTCAAAATCGTATTTGACCTTCCAGCCTTAGACCACACTCTGGTCTAGAGCTGTCACTTACCATTATTTAAGGAGTTGATCAGACTGCGATTACTTTTCCGATTAGTCAAACGAATATTTGACCACATCTCCATGGAGATGTTTTTGGATTGTCTGGCATGATCCGCAGTATGCCAGTGAACATATATCTCCTTGAAGTCAAGCAGAAGAAATGGGTTTTCAGTTATTATTTATTGCCAGTTCCTAATTATTGTGTAATTTATATGGATCTTGGCCCTTGTTTACGGTATGGTTGCTAGGTAACAGTTATGGGAATACCTCTACCTGTGTCATAATTGCTGCTCATCTCCAACCGGGAATGATTTCAGATGCTTAGAAAAGATTATATTTTTGTCAAGGTGGTTTTCACAATGTTCAAGATTATCATTTCAGATGGAGGGCGGTGCCTGTATAATTCTATGGGAAATCTATAGGAATTTTGAAAGAAAAATCCAGGTTTATCACCCACAAGTGTAAACCTAATTATTTGTTTGGCATTGGCTCCACAAACTTGCCATTTTCATATTACAAATCACTTTGTTGGTTCCACTTTCAGAATGACTATTGGTTCACACGCAAAATGATGTCACAGATATTGTTGTTTTTTGCCTCTAACATCTCAGGGCAGTCAGCACAGATATCGAAGCTTTAGAACGATTTTACTTTAAACTGGCAAAGACCTTAATAAAAGTAAGCACTAAAAGCTCAGACTCTCACAAAAACTATAGTATTTAGTGCAGCATTATTACTGCACATAGAGAAAGTTTCAGACACTTACAAGCCATATTTCAGTTGTAAGAAGATTTCTTGGAGTCCAATATAATGGACTTGGCATTTTCTACATAACTTGCAACAGTAGTTTGTAGAAGCGACCAGAATCAAGATGGCTGCTGGTGGCGCACAGGTCTGGCAGGTACCGATTGTGAAAAAAGTAATTACAAAGTTAAACAGCAAATTCTACCACAGATTTCATTCCTCCATCTTAAGTTCAAACTATAGGAATTCTTGAATGTTTTCACGTAAACGCAACCTTCTTATTTCAGCTAATCTTTGCGCTTTTTTATTCTCTCCCACTGTTTGCCTTTCCCGTTCAGTCAACAATTAGCCGTGTTAGCCCCGCCCCTCTGCACAGGTCACCCAACTCTGGCTAAAGCCGCTTTCTTTCTGGCCCTTTCTCGAGTAGAAGGGGCCCCACCTCATATGCTGTCTGCCCCGGGGCCTGTGGGAGCGCGTTTGGATTATTATGTAAATGCATGTGGCTCCTGCCCTCTCCCCGGTCCCAGCTGGCCCCGCTGTCGTTAGGAAGTGCTTTGCTCTGACAGAGGAGTAATATGCTCCGTGATTGAGGGGCCAAAAGATCGGGCTCTATAAGAGAGAGGGGCCCCGCACTGATAAGCATATGATAAAAGTGTCATTGTACGGGAGCCAGTGCCTCAGAGATATGGGAGGTGACTGGGCGATTCCTATGCATTTGAGCAGAATATGTATAAGGCTTTGTGGGCCAGCTTTAATTGCTCATACCATTATACTGTACATCCAGGGATAGGAGTGGCATGGAAGTTTTATTGCCTTCATTTTGATGCGCCCATACATCCACTTGTAAGAGCAATGCTAAGAGTGAATGACACGTATGTAATTAGTCTGTGTAAATCAATAGGAATCCTCCACATATTTATACTGGCTTTTTACAGCAGGAGATTCTAACATTTGGACAGATCCATCCATCCATTTTCTACCGCTTATTCCTGTTAGGGGTCACGGGTGACTGGAGCCTATCCCAGTGACTTTGGGCCTTAGACGGGGTACACCCTGGACAGTGGCCAACTCGTAATGGAATTTCATACAACACTTGCGCTTTTACATTCTATTTGAACAATTATATAAGTATGGCTTTTGTCAACTGACTGATGCTGACATAATAATAACACATTTTATTTAGGTGTCTATCAAAACACTCAATGGTACTGTACAGTTAAAAAACATCAAAAACAACAGAATAAAACACTGGATGATTGTGTGAAAGTGGTTGGAGAATGTAGGGTTGTCTGCACAGTAAGTCTGCAAAGATGTATTGAATTTCAAATTAAATTAATTAAATCATTTAAAAATTATTATTTGGGTTTTTATTTGTTTGTAATTTGACTTTAATGCATTGTTGTTGTGCTGTAAATCACTAAAGCACTTTGAATTGTGTATTGTTTGTGCTCTACAAATAATCTTGCCTTATCTTGCCGGCAACTTTTCTGGTGGAGGGTCAGGTTTCATGGAGGCACCAGGTGATGCCACCAGGCCAAGTGACAGGTAAGATCTGTGGAGATACTCAAAGTAAGGATACGCTAAAAAAAACAAACAGCGTCCGGATGACAACCCCTGAAACCCTTTCTACGTTAAAACAAAACATTTTATATATACAAATGCCTGTAATTAATAAATGCAAAATAAGTTTTCTTGGAAAATTCAAGGCAAGGCAACAATAGAATCTCCATGGAGACAAGCAGATGGACCCCTCGTCTGAAAAAAAAGTTACACAGAACATTTAAGGAAATTTTGGTGAGTCTAGTGAGCTGAAGAACTTTTTTATACAAATAAAAACAGCAAATCTAACAGAAGCAACCTCCTCTAATGGGATTACCCAAACATGAGTGAAGATTCGTCCAGATTTCAAAAACACTTTGATTCAAGGCAGGGTTAGGTTTAAGGCATGGGTTAAACCTACCAGGCATAACAGGGTTACTCTGGGCTAACTCCTCCCCTTTGGGCAGGTCAGGCGAGTATGAATGCATCTCATGTTACTGTTGGATGGTCAAAACATCTTAATTTCTAAAAATGCTCTCCAGATGTGCTGGGGGATCTTATTGCAACTTTTTTTGAGGAATTCTTTCTAAAAATGTACATATATAGACAAAATACAAACTTCCGAAACCTTCCTCAAACTCAAACTAATCTTTAAATCCCTTAAAGTTAAAATCAGAGTTTTTGGAACATTTTTGGCTCATTTCCATTTTAAGCTGTCACAAACTTAACATGGAAACTAATATGCGATACATTTTTGTACATTTGCATGCTTTATAAATGAAACCTCCAATTACTACCATTGAAATAATTTCTATATCATAAGTGAATTAATCAAAAACAAATACTTGTGAGTTTTCTAGTGTGAGTTTTGAGGGGTTAACAACATTACATATACGACGGTTAATGATGGAAACGTATTAAGTGTGAGAAACATTTCTACAGTCAAAAATTGAGACTTTTAATGCAAAGAAATCCTGCCAATGTCACTGCCAGAAGACATTTGCCCAAAGACATATTCCTGCACTGATTCCCCGTGACATAAAAAGTGAAAAAGGGTAAACAGTAAACTTTTAGACTTTGAGAGAAGTGCATTGTTTTGGTTCTGCTCATAATAGTGTAAATATGTCAGGCAGACAGAGGATGGTTGCTCCTTTTAAACACTTGTCTTTTTCATCTGTGTCTCAGGAGCGTTAGCGATTAGCTCTGAGCAGCCCCCTTCACAGCGCTCCCACTGTTTGTGCTGCGTAGACGGCTGTTATGTTTGCTTTTTAATCAACTTCAATTTCATCTCCTTCAGTACCAGGTTTTTTTTTTTCTTCTTTGTGGAGTCATGACACGTTCTGATACGTCTCTGTGCCGCGGTGCCTTCACTGAGCTTACGGTTGCTCCTTTTATCAGCAGCACCATAATGAGAGAAAGGGGATTGTGGGTAA
Organism: Rhinogobius similis; assembly: GCA_019453435.1. NCBI lineage: Eukaryota > Metazoa > Chordata > Actinopteri > Gobiiformes > Gobiidae > Rhinogobius > Rhinogobius similis. Next base: position 33,018,764 of record CM033622.1, on the reverse strand, counting down.
TTGGAGGGTAAAGACTGTGCAGCGACTAAACGTCACAGCGGCACAGGTTTTAGCACAAGCTGGAGGAGAGCACGAGCAACAAATGGAGTTATGAAGATAAAAGGATTTCTGGGATGTTTCTTTACCAACAGTGTTTTTCCAAATATGGTATTGAAACAGTTTGTTACTCTGTCAATAAACTATGCAACTCATTTCATTTATCTTTTAGACAGGGAAAAATACTAAAATAAGATTCATCAGGTCTGACTCATAGAATAACTGTTCCTGTTCTTCAGCAAAGGACAGAGACATAAACATCAAGAGCAGACAACCACAAACACTACAATATGCACACACTCACTAACAGTGTAGCTTTCAGCCAAAAAGGTTTATATGCCTTTTAAAATGGGCATCAGAGATACTTGTCTAAACTACTGACTATTTGGTTAGTTGGACTTGTAATTGAATAATGCAAGATAGACACGTTTCCAAGTTATTGCTGGTGAGAAAAAATAACTAGAAAGCACACCATCTATCAGTTTTTGAAAATAACAGATTCTGAGGTATTTTGTTTACTATAATTTGTAATTTCAAAAATTGTTGTTGCAAGGATGGTATCAAAATACCTGTGTTTCAATGTCTAATTTATTACATCCCCTACTTAATGGAAGCCAACATTCTGCATCACTATAGTTTAATATTAACATAAAGTAAATAAGGGTTAGCATTAGTTTCCTGTGCATGACTGCCTGATAATACATCATCTAAATTATTGTTGAGCATAATGTGAAAATTAATATAGCATTAAGTTCACAATAGCCAACAACACACTCATAGTAAGTAATTTTGAAATATCTTCCTCTGATATCACTGCAGTTAACAGCCAATAACTTACTGAGAATTTCAACTGAAAAATGTACCAGTGTAGTGTAGCCTTCAGCCGAGAAAAGATGGCATGCCTTTTTAGACTTTGTAAACCTATCGAGCTTGCATTATTCAATTACAGGTGTTATTTGTTATTGATGGGGAAAAGTCCCTGGAAAACATGTGATCTGTGTCTCCTCTCCACTGATCTGACCTGTAACTTTACCTGTAAAGCCACGCTTTGACTGGCCCCGGCTCCACAGAAAGGTTCGCCTCTTGAGTCCCGTTCTTTAATGATGGAATGCCTCTGCATGGGATTGGCTGGTGTTAGATGCATTATGGACTGGAAATATAATATTTACGGTCTTAACGCAAGTGCAGTGCGTCCATAAACAGAAAACAGCTGTTGCTAACGTGTGCTAGCTTCGTTTTGCGAAGTATGTTGGATTTATACAAGATTTCAGAGTCAATTGAAAGTGCTCTGATTGTGAATTTGCACACAACACAATAACGTTGATATCTGACATCATTCATATTGTCAACAGTAAAAGACTCTATAAAACTTTTGAATGATCTTCAGTTATGTCAACAATCTCTCCAACAAATCAGCCAATTGCATGCACCCCACTTTACACCGGAAGTAGCCCATCTGTCCTTCACTGATTCCTCTCCGTTATTGTTTCCAGACCTGCAGATTTGTCACCGATTGTGTTTATAAATGCAGCTTAAGCCCGGCTAATGAGAGGTGTCTTGGTTGAAATCCCTCTCCAGAGACGATTCTGTCAGCCGGGCGACACACAAACGGGTCCTGGCTGTAAATATGCCTGCGCCACCGTTTTCTCAGCGTTTACTCCTGGTTCAAACGCTTCCTCCCACCTCCTCCCTCCAAACGCGCTGACAGCTCTGCGAGATTCTCCTGCACATTCCTCGTCCAATGAAACAACCAGGAACCTCTCTGATAGTCCCTTCATCCGTTCTGTGGGTAAGACACGCTTTTTGTTGTCGCTCGGGACCCGAAAACTTGTGCCACCCACAAATCTAAATTTGGTTGTGATTCTTCAAGGATTCCTGGGCTATGTATAGGCGCCTTTTTTCCACTTTTTGCTAGCATGGCTGTTTTGGTCCACTGAACGGATATGGCAGCGGTGTATTTGGGTACAAAGCAGATCGTTCATGAGAGTTACAGATGTGCCAAATGTGTTACAGTTTTACAGATGTCAGTGATGTCATGGAGACGCTGCCTTGATATTTAGCACCTGCAGACGTGCAACGATAAAATACGTTGGGTATGGCTTTCTGGAGGGTAAAACTTTTCATTCTGTCCCACTATTTCAAAAGATAAAGACATGAGTGTTTCATAACAATGTTTTTTAATGTAAGCAGCAGTGAAGTAAAGAATTCTGGACCATGTTGTTCCTTTGGTTTTTTTTTGTCTAGTGCATCAAAGCAATCAACTTTAGACCCTAGAAGCAAACTTGCCTGCTCTAATATGACTTGTGAGTGATATTCTAATTGCATGATAATACACACCGCATAACTCAAATGGCAATAAAACATCTATAAAACTCAAATCAAACCAGGATAAGGACTGCTAAAGGACAGCTGAGAGTTATTTTCAGCTGTCAGACATCAACCTTATAACGCGCTATACTGTATTTATTTTGGTTTTGTCAAACGCTTCACTTCAGTCAATTCAGTCAGTTGCTACAACATTTTGAAAGGTTACTGAAAAACGACTAGAGTGTAGTACTTAATAATAATAATAACATAAGTAGAGTTCATTGGAAACTGTAATATTGATCTGACATAACTTAAAATAGAAAAGGGACAATTCCTTCAAAACAAAAAACAAAACAGAGCAGATAGACCCTTTCTCTTCAGAGCAGAATTTCACGGTAACAAACAGCAGATTTAATTTATTTTCGTTTAGTTTGGAAAAATGGATATGCACAGGGCTGTCGACAGGCCTGTATTAATTAATAGGAAGAGGATCCAATTCTGGGCCTCAAAGACCCTGAGGGCTGGGCATAGAACTATAATAAAACCTGGAAGATGAATCCAAGATGGCCGTCCTGTTTATCCCTATGAAGTGTGCTCATTGGCGCATGACCCCAAAAAAGTTTCTTACTTCCGCATTTACTTCCTGATACGAAGGCTGACATCTTTGTTTTACTTCCTGATACGATGGCTGCCATCTTTGTTTTTCTTCCTGAAACGATGGCTGCCATCTTTGTTTTACTTCCTGAAACGATGGCTGCCATCTTTGTTTTAGGACGCCACGTGACGACAATCCCCCACTTCATATAAAAACGGTAATATCGGAGATTTTAGAAACGGTAGAAAAGAACATTTCCTTCTATTTTATTTAAATACAGATAATAATTCAGGACTGTCTGCAATTATAATGTGACATTTGAGAAAAAGGCTGGTTCCAAGAGGCTGCAGTACCTCGCACGGCCACAAATCAATCTGGGACCACAGACAGAGGGGGCGTACCTTATCCAGTTCTTTTAATACATCCATGGGGCTGGGACAACAGACCCTTTGTCCCCCCTGTCTACTTCCCTGGATATGCAACATTGTAGTACCCTATGTGTATAAAGTAAGGCCTTGATTTCCAACCAGTGTGCCGGGGAACACCTTGAAAAAATGTCAAATTTGAGTTAACAGATTCACAAATGTGGATGTAAGTGACTAATTTACCATTTTGGAGAAGCCTGAACAATTCGAAACCCAAGGTCAACCAACTTCTACAGGACGTCCCCAGAGCCGGACTCAAACACTAGGGTGATCGAGCTTTCTCTGTCGCGGGCCCCAGACTCTGGAAGAAACTGCCCCCCGATATGCGAACCATCACAGACTTTGGCCTTTTTAAATCAAGGCTTAAAATGTATTTATTCAGACTGGCTTTTAACACTCAGTAATGTAGTGATATTTTATTCTGCACACTTAGTTTTGTGGATTATACTGTTGAATGTATTGTATTATGGTTTTAATTTTTATGTTTTGCAAAGCCCTTTGGTCACCCGCCGGGAACAGGAATAAGCAGTAGAAAATGAATGAATGAATGATTGATAGATTGATTGAACTACTTCTCCATCAAAAAACAACGCAAAATCATGTCTATTGCCAAATGTGAAGAATCAGACAGTAGCACAAACATTTTTTGCTGTATTGTTTTGCTAATTGATTTGGTAATGTTTTTGTGATAGGTGGTGTGTCGCAATTGAAAAAAGGTTGAAAAACACTGAAAAGGGTAAGGTATCTTTCTCGTTTCAGATCTTAAGCTCGGTTTGATTAGGACCGCTTTGCTGGAGGATTTTTCCCTATAGCATGATTTGTGTATGGCTTGAAGTCTTCGTTTTTTTTTTTAGAATAGTAGCAACTAAGTATAGGGATGTAGGTGGGGATAGGGGGTAGGTGAAAACAATATTTTCCGAGCACTAAAATCTCGAAAACAGGACAATACAGAAATACTTAAACATCCATTAAACAATAAAAATACAACTTTGAGAAAGCTAATGGTGGAACATCATTAAGTGTAATATAAATGATAGTTTTACACCAATCAAGTAGCTGTTTGTAGAGAAAAAAAATAGAATCTGTTAAAAATTACAGGAAGTAAAAACAAATTGAGGACATCACATTAGGAAGACACCATTCAAAGGTTATGTATCACTTTATACAATAAACAACTTTTTTTTTACCCTTTAAACAATAATTTAACAAAATAAAGGTGTTCATATATATTTTTATATGTGAAATAAAAAAATCAGTGACATTAGATTTTTATCCCAGTGTACAGGATGGTTGCTAGGTCATTTCCTAGTTTAATCATCATTTACAACCAGGAAGTACATTATATAAAATTGCTAAATGAGATAAAATGTAAAAAGAATAGAATTTTCAGAATAAGTTTATTGCCATTGTCAGTGATCAGAATTCACAAACATAGGCATTTGCTTTGGCGTAAGGTGGAACATAAAACAATGAATAAAATAAAAGCAAAATATATAAAAGATGCATTAAGAATAAAATAAAATTAAATAAAATAGATTAAAGCTATATACAGAAATGTACATTCGGATAGACAGCATTTTAGCATAATCTTTAATATATTTAACTGCGTTTTGAGTAGTCCAACCTGTCATCGGCACTTTAAAACTAATAGAAGTTCATTTTGCATAACGCGTCCCTTTAAACAAATGTCATTATTATGTTTCTGTTCAATTTTCCGATAATGACTTCTTCCACCCTCACCTTTCCCACCCTCCTCTCTGCTCCCGTCCCTCCATCACATGACCCTCCCGTGCTCCTCATCCATCCCGTCTGTGCCTCCTCATTTGCAGGCGCTGTATTCTGTGTGGTCCCTCTCCGGCGTCTCATGGATCTCTCGGCGGGGAGCTGAGCTGACAGACTCTGAATGATGTTTTGGGGGGCGGCTCGTCAGCTTTTGTTTTCCTCACCGGCGTCGGGCGCTCCACTCATCAGCCCCGCTCTCCTCCGCCTGCGTGGATACAGATGTCAGATCCACTGCACCGAGGGGAGAAGCCGTGGTCCAGGAACAACAGAAACATCAAGTACAAATGATTCAGCTTAGCATAGTCTTTTTACACGCTGAAAAAGAAAGAGAGAACAAGCATTTCTTGCTGGAACACGATGGAAACATTGTTGAGTCAGATTTGGCTGATTTATTTCATTGATTTTTTAATTATTTCATTTATAGTTTAATTTATTTCGTTTCTTTCAAGCATAGCCAAAATGATATACATTTACAATAGTCGACGATGATCAAGCTTTCATCAAATGTAACAAAAACTTGTAACTCTTAGGCTGAATGTTCAATATAACTGCCAGAAAATACACAAATGAATTTATTAACCTGTTAGTTGAATGTTGATTTGGCAGAATTGTACGTGATTGAAATTAAATGTCTTCACAAGGGCCAAAATATGTGGGTGCTTAGGCAAGGTTTGAACAGCTCACATACATTAACACTGCAATAGACACAGCATTGACATTCATTTACAGAATTCAATTAAAAATGATTCTCAAAAAACTACCACAAAAGGACAATTTGTCACATGGATACAGAATTTGCATTTAGAATGAATCCAATGCAGAGACCACTCGGCTGTTGTATATTTGTCTTCAAGTTTAGACACATTTGAAATCTTTTTATTATGAACTTGCTTTACCCAGTGGTGCACTATGTAACGCTTCAGGTGGCAGGTCTGCTGTATGTTAGACAGTGGTGGATGAAGTACTACATTTTGCTATTCAAGTAAAATTACAGATACAGCAGCAAAAAATACTCAAGTAAAAGTATCAAATTTAAAACAAAGTAAAAGTAATAAAGTATTCCTTTAAAAATGTACTTTAAGAGTAAAAGTAATTATTTTTGGTTTGGAGAACTATTAAAGCATCAAATTGTAATCTTAATTAGCTTGTTCAATTTATAAAATCAAATCAAATCAAATCAATTTATTTTTATAATGCCCAAAATCACAACAACAGTTGCCTCGATGGGCCACAGGTAAAAGCAGTTCAGATAACTGTCCCAGAATGCCCCTGTCCTTTGACCCTCCTTCGCGGCGAGGAAAAACTACAAAACCCCATGGGAAAAAGTAGAAACCTCGGGGAGAACCACAGTGAAGGAGAGATCCTACTCCCACGGACGGACAGGCTGCAGATGAACTAGGACTGACGCATCCACTTGGACTGTGGAGCCAGAACCACTCAAGAGGGAGGTGGCTTTAAAGAGTTCCTCCAGGCGGACGAGGAGCAGTCCACCAGTGTAGAGAGATCCTCCAGCAGGAGATGAGGAACAGTTCATCTAAAGTAGAAGGAGTTCGTCCAGGCAGACGAGGTGTGGCTAATCCAGCTGTCCAGGCGGGTGGCGCATAGATCGTCCCGACAGGTGGGGGTGGGGGGGTCGTCACTGGAGCCGCCGCCGCAGGGCCTGAAACAGTCTCCACTCCCCGGGGGAAGTGGAGAGAAAGAGAAACATGTGAACAGCAATGAACAGACTACAGTTGAAGTAATATTAAATATTGTTGATAGGTAAAGTAGGAAGAACCAGAGGATAGTGTTCAAGCTGCCATACTTCCCCCAGCAGAATTGCTCCAAGGGCAGCGTAGCTAAAAACTGTAGGTTTTATTTCTGTTCCTAACTGGCCTGACCATAAGCTATTTCAAAGAGGAACGGCTTTTGAGCCTGGTCTTAAATGTAGAGACTGTGTCGCCTCTTTTACATGAACAGGGAGCTGGTTCCATAACACAGGAGCTTGGTAGCTAAATGCTCGAGGCCTCCTACTGTGCTTTTAGAGACTCTGGGACTAACAATAGTCCAGCATTTTGAGAAACGAAGAGCTCTGTTTGGATGGTACGCTACTATTGCATCTTTGAGGTAGGATGGGGCCATATTGTTTAAAGCTTTATAAGTCAGGAGGAGGATTTAAATTTGATTCTAAACTCAACAGGAAGCCAGTGAAGAGACTCTAACACTGGTGAAATATGATCTCTTTTTCTAGTACCTGTTAATAATCTTGCTGCTGCATTTTGAACCAGTTGAAAGCTTCTTATAGAGCTTTTAGGACACGCTTATAAGCAGGGCGTTACAATAGTCTAATCTGGATGTGACAAATGCATGGATGAGTTTTTCGGCATCATCTCTGGGCAGGATTTTTCTAATTTTGGTTATATTACGCAAATGAAAGTAGGCTGTTTTACAGGCTTGATTTATATGAGCTTTGAACGAGAGATCTTGGTCAAATAGGGACCCCAAGGTTTCTTACAGTAGAGCTGGGGGCTACAGTGATATTGTCCAGAGAAACTATCTGGTCAGATAAAGAGTCTCGCAGGTGCTTAGGGCCCAGCAGAATTACCTCGGTTTTTTCAGGGTTAAGGAGCAGATAATTAAGAGTCATCCAAGTTTTTATGTCTTTCACGCAGGCACTAAGTCTGTCTACTTGATGGGTCTGATCAGGTTTCATTGATAAATACAGCTGAGTGTCATCTGCATAGCAGTGGAAGTTAATGCCATGCTTTCTGATGATCATACCTAAGGGCAGCATATAAAGTGTGAACAGAACTGGACCAGTACTGAACCCTACAATCGCGTGGGTTACTTTAGAACATGGGGAAGATCTCTGGTTTAAATTAACAAACTGGTACCTATCATATAGATAGGATTTAAAACAGCTTAGGTCGGTTCCACTGACACCTATATCACATTCTAACCTCTGCAGTAGAATGTTGTGGTCGATGGTATCAAACGCTGCGCTGAGGTCCAACAGAACTAGGATTGAGACCTGTCCATCATCAGCAGCTAATAACAGATCATTTGTGACTTTAACTAGTGCAGTTTCAGTGCTGTGGTACGCACGGAACCCTGACTGAAAAACTTCAAATAAATTATTGTCCTGCAGGTGGCGACAAAGCTGTTTAATCACAATTCTTTCAAGGATTTTAGAGACAAAGGGCAGATTAGAAATAGGTCTATAGTTTGCCAGTATGTCGGGTCTAGATTAGGCTTTTTCAAAAGTGGTTTAATCACTGCATATTTGAAGGACTGAGGGACATAACCGCTTTCTAGTGAAGTATTTATTATATTAAGAATGGGATTTATAATTAGGGGGAGAATTTCTTTGAGGAGTCTACTTGGGATTGGGTCTAAAATACAAGTTGATGTTTTGGAGGACATAATGACTGAAGTTATCTCTGCCTGATCAACAGCAGTGAACCTATCTAGTATTACTGAAGGATTTGTATGGGACACTAGCTTTGCAGTCTGGGCTTGCTCAGTACTGATAGTGGGAGTAATTGCATTTAGTTTATCTCTAATAGTTGTGATTTTGCTGCTAAAGAATAAAAGAAAGTCATTGCAGCTTAGAGTAACTGGTATTGAGGGTTCTACTGCGCTGTGACAGTTTGTCAGCCTGGCTACAGTGCTGAAGAGAAATCTAGAGTTATTTTTATTTACTTCTATTAAATTTGAATAATATCTGGTTTGAGCCTTACGCAGAGCCTGCTTATAAGACAGAAGGCAAGTTTTCCATTCTTTCAGGGATTCTTCTGTGTGGGAGCGGCGTAGGGGATCTCTCTAGTTTTCTTACCCTTTGTTTGTGAGAACGTAGTTCTTCATTGTACCAGGGGGAGGCTCGTTTTGGCCTGATTACTTTCTGTTTAAGTGGAGCTGCAACATCAAGAGCAGATTTTAGAGAGTTGACCATTGAGTCAACAGAGTTATCAATAGCACTGGGACTGGCGCTGTTATGACAGGATCACATGACGTAATATTAAATATTGGTTCTATTATTTCTCTGAACTTTAAAATAGATTTTTCAGATATTGTCCTTTTCATTATAGTTTTAGTCTGAGGAGCTGGATAGTCCTTAAGAATAAACTGAAAGGTAATTAGGAAGTGATCCGACATTATTGGGTTTTGGGGGAAGACATTTAGGTCACTAATCTCTATTCCATAAGTTAGAACCAGGTCCAGAGTGTGCTGGTGACTGTGGGTTGGTTTATTTACATTTTGAGTGAAACCAATGCTATCTAATAAAGCGCTAAAGGCATTACTGAGGCAATTATTTTCATTCACATGAATGTTGAAATCCCCAACCACCACAATATTTTCCCAGTCTAATACTAAATTTGATAGGAAGTCAAAGAATTCTGTTAAGAACAGCGAGTAAGGACCGGGAGGTCGATAGATTATTATGAGCAAAACAGCTTTTGGTTTTTCCAGTTTGGGCATGTGATTGATAGGATAAGGCTTTCAAATGAGCAAGACTCATTATTAATTTTATTAATTTTAGGACTCAGGAGTAAACTAGAATGTGAAATTACTGCCACCCCACCTCCCCGGCCTGAGCTCCTGGCAGCTTGAAAGTTAACATGACTCTGTGGGGTGGCCTCATTTAATCTGACATAATCATCTTGTTGAAGCCAAGTTTCACTTAAAGCCAACAGATCAATATTATAATCGTTAATTAATTCATTAACTAAAAGTGATTTGGAGGAAATTGACCTAATGTTTAGCAATCCACATTTTACATGCTTATTTATTAGTTTATTTGTATCATGTGTAGGGATTATTTGTATTAAGTTATTTGGTCTGACACCTAAATTATCTGTATTTGGATCTGACTTATTGGCGTTATTTACACGAGGGACGCAAGACAGTCTCTATTTGCTTTGACTCTGAACACTTGATCTGTGACAGCGCTGGCGAGAGCTTAGCGACAGAGAAGAGACTCTGCACCGGGACTCATATTTAGAGCGTCACTTTAGGCGACTAAGGCTATCGGCCAAATTTGAACTAAAAGTGATGTACCCTCGAAGTCGGATGGATGCCATCCCTGCGTATGAGCCCGGGCTTTCCCAGAACGCACTCCAATTGTCAACAAAGACTACGTTGTTTTGGGGGCACCAACTAGACAACCAGCAGTTGAATGCTGAAAAAGCGGCTGTACATTTCAGCATTGACCCGATTGGGGAGGGGACCAGAAAATATTACGGTATCTGACATCGACTTCGCCAATTCACACACCGCTCCAACCTGCAATTTGAGCACTTCTGATTGTCTCCGCCGGGTGTCATTACCACCTCCGTGAATCACGATACGACGGAACCTCTGACTACTCTGTTTTAAAAGCCTAAGGTTTCCTTCGATGTCACCCATTCTGGCCCCCGGATAACACCTAACTGAGGCTGCTGGCAGCTTCACGTCTCTGACTATGGAACGTCCAATGACCAGAGTGTCACGTTCGCGGCGTGTGATCGCCGAGTGGGCAAACCTATTGCAGACGGAAGCTTATGGTGCACTAAAGGCTGGCGTAGCGCATCGATCCTCCGAACTGTCACAAATCTATCCCTGTCTTGTTCCTGGTCTGGTCCGGCTGCGCCGAGGCGCTGGGGGCTGGTCTTATCTCTGAGGCTTTAGCCTTGCTACGCTAACACTGCTAACTATGCTAACACTGCTACCTGCGGCGCGGTCCGGTAAACCTGATGCTACGACCTGGCTATAGCTAGACTTTAGCTCCTCCACAATGCGGATCCGCGCTTCTAACTCTGTAACCCTGGCTTCCAAAGCTACCACTACGCTACACTTCACGCAACTCTCCCTGTCGTCAGTGAAAGAAGCAGGGTTCTGACTCAACATATGACAGCTTGAACAGGTAAGGGCGAAAGAGGCGGAGGATGGGCCAGCCATGGCGCTAGTCGGCTAGGCTAGCTCCGGTTGATGCTAGCGGGCAGGGGGGGATTTAATCCACGAAATACTGAACAAAGTGAGCTAAATGAGGCTCCGGGTTGTTTAGGGAGCAATTAAACTTTCAATTATGTGTAGGAGGGTAAGATAGTTTTGTATAATTCGTGGATTAACAATAAAGTGTGGAGAACGATCACTCGCAAACGCAGAATAGACTCACCGGATGTAAAAGTCTACATGGGCTTTCTCCACCAGCCCTGAATGAGTTTATTAAATTCAGATCTGGGACGAGCAGCAGAGTGACCAGAGCCTCTACTCAAGGCCACTGTGCAGTTCCTTTCAGACGCACAGCGTTCAGTCAACAAGTGCTGTCAGTCAAAGGCACAGAGATTTGGAACAGCATCCCAGTTGCGATCAGAGACAGTCTGACAATAAACTCATTTAAGACAAACTTGAAACGTTGGCTCAAGAAGAACCAGGTCTGTGATCATTGTCTCTGAAGTGTTGTCTAAGTCTAATGTTGTCTTATGTCATTTGTATGGAATGTGTTTTTATGTGTTGTTCTTTGTCCTGATCTGCCAGGGACTACAGATGGAAAGTAGCCAATGGCTAAATCTGGCATATTTACATTCTATGTTCATCAATATGCACTGTCCCTTTTAAATAAATAAATCTAAAAATAAATCTAAAATTGATTTATACTATTCAGTTTTGGCCATTATAGGCAACTGTCCTGGTTATTTTTCTCTTTAGAGGCTTTTTGTTTGCTCAAAAGGAACTAGAAAAAAACAAAAGCCCAAAACAACCCGTCAGCCTTTTTAGCAGGTCTTAAGAAAATATACTTTTACTTTTCAGTCCAGTTCAAAATGTATGGAGTAGAAAGTACAGATACATGCTCTGAAATGTAGTGAAGTAAAAGTAAAAGGTATCTACTGTAAAAATGTACTTAAATAAAGTACAACTATAAAAACATTTACTTAAGTACAGTACTTTTAGGTTTGTACTTTGTTACTTTCAACCTCTGATGCTAGATGCTTTGGCTGAAAAGTTCCACTGTATGGAATTAAACTGGCACCACCAGGTCCAGTTATTAATTCAATTTGATTCAAGGTTAGTAATTAAATAAACAAACTTCCTGTTTGTGTGCCCACTGTTGTTTATACTGGTTGGGGAAATGTTAGGGCTAAGTAGTTACTGAGCCTTAATCCTTCTTGATAAACTATTTACCCATCATGCTTCATTAAAGTTTAGTAAACATGATTATGTGTTCATTTTTCGAACAATAAAAATTTCTGCTATAAAAGTAATGCTGGATAGATAACTTTAGGTAAGATATGCTTTGTTGTCCCACATAGGGGAAATTAACCTTACTGAATGTCTAACTTTAATGCCTTACTATGGAACTTTTCAGGAAAAGTGATAACATGTAATAAGCAAGTGACCGACCCACAACCAAAAAATCTCACATATAGTGCATCTTGAAGCTAACGGTTCTTATTTTCTCTGTGATCTTTTGCAGTAGTTCATGGACACTCCAAACTTACCTTAACCAGGAGTCATACAGAATTTATTCCTGAAACTTTCCCAAACATGTCAAGGGAACTTCTTTAAGTTTACTCTTGAGTTGCAAGTGGCAAGTGTTTAAATTATTGGCTCTCCCATTTTACTAAAGACAGTGACGCTATTGGGTTTTTAACTTCAGTGTAGAGCAAAGTTCCAGAGGATTTGACATTCTCCATCTGCATCTGTAAAAGGGTATAGGCCAGTGACCATTTGCAGATGCATCACGCCCGGGGATCAGAATACAAGAACCGTACTGTTCAATTTTGTTTTTCTCCTTCGCCTGTACATCTGCCCTGTCCAACTTTACTTTGAATGACTTTCTAACTTCCATATCAAAACAAGCCTGACTCCATGCAAGCCAAGCACTCACCTTAACCCCGTGAATAGTTTCTTCTAGTTGGGAGTTGTGTAGCGAAAAAAGTTTCCCCCACAGAACTTTCCTGGATGTCAGTGCTGCTCACTCTCTTGCACCTTTGATAATCCTGCCCAAAACTCCTTCAATTCACAAGAGAATTTTTCAGAATTCTCCTCTCTGGCAGTCGATGTGTTACTGCCCAGAGGTTGATGAAGTGGGCAAGGCTGGAAGGTTGGACGAGGCCGGGATGTAGGATCACGGCACAGGCCATTAAAGATAAAGGACTTGTGTGTGGTCCGAGGTAGAGGGGAAGAACCGTGCCAAGTCTGCCGAAGCACCCTCCCCGCACTGCATCGCTAACCAAGCCTTCCTCCAGTAATGAGCGAGGGCCCAGACTATGGGGTCAATTATTCATCAGGCAGTCAGCTGGGAGAGCAAGGAGTTGAAGCCTCATCGAACCCCTCGCAATTCCACCACACAACTAAATCTGCGCTGCCCGGACAGTCTGGTCAAGATGGAGCGGACTTTAAAAGGCATACGTGATGGCCGAGAGCACTGCTGCGCACCCGGAGGAGGAAGCGAGCGTGGGGTACTCAGCTATTCTGCCGTTCCACAATTACTCTGTTGAAAGGACACGCATTGATCGTCAACAACACCGCGGACGATACCCTCCGATGTTGTTATGCATACAGCCGGAGTGTCAGGTCACGGCTCAAAAAGAATTTCTCAATGTGGGAAACTTCGATGTCAAGTTTGTGGTATGTTCTCGAAGACATATGTAATTGCATTGTTGATGTCCTGCTTCGGCACTGCGGAGGTGTAAAATGTATGACAATAGTCTGCTAGGTAAAGCGCGTGTTTGTGAAGGTTGTTTGGAAGTTTCGGAACCTTTGAGAATCCACATATATCCAAAAGATTTCACTTAAAATTTTACCATTTTATAAAATACAATACCTCAATTCCTTGGCGTCACTTGGACAACCACAGCGCACCATTGATTTGTTTTAGAGCTGCCTGACCAATCCAGAAAGATATCTTAATATATTTTCCAGAAGTAAAATCTGAATCTCACATGGGACTGAAAAACACGAGCGAAGCATATATCGCTGTTAATCTAAGGTGAGAGAAAGTTTGATTTCGTTTTTAATGGCGGATGACCAGTGAGCGCCTCTGTTTCATATGTGTCACGGAAAAAACTAATTAGATTGCACTGTTCTGTTTGAGTTTGGCTCGAGAGGCAATGGAGGGTGTGGTGTGCAGACTCACTCTTTGTAAAGTATTGGACAAGTGTGTGTTCTGGATCACAGGCAAGGATTAATACGGCCAATTTAAGCAGAAATGTTTTGAGAAATAATGTGAATTGAGCAGTGGTTTCAGAGCGGGTAAGTTTTAGAGTGCTGGGCCTGGGCATCGAAGGTTCTATCTCCCAAAGTTCGCAACCTAGAGCTGGCAACGGCGATCTGAACGGAGAAGTGTAAGCGGAGAGACCTGGAGGATGTGGTGTGCAGCAGGTCTGAGAGGTACTGGGGGAGGAGAGTCTTGTTCTAGATCTGAAATGTTATGGAGGGTCAGTGTAGATGGGCGAGAGCGGGGGTGATGTGTTGCCAGGGCTTGGTGTGAGTGAGGACCCTGGCAGCAGAGTTTTTGATGTTTTGGAGCCGCTCCCAGAAGCTTCTGGGAGATCCCGGACAGGCTCTATTGCACTAATCCAGGCGGGAAGAACTGAACGAGTGGATAAGCGACGGAGGCGGGAGGCCAAAATCTTAGTTGGGAATATAGCTTGAAGATTTGCTGCAGGATTCAACTAAAGCGTAGATATTCGTAAGTATTTGCATACATTGAATGACGCTAACTTATTTTTTTGACAATCCATCGTAAGCACTTTGAGTTTGCATGTTTCTTCTCTATCTAGATGGATTTCCCTTCCTTTTTTCATATCAGCAAAACCAACACAAAACCTAATTGTGTATTGTTTTGCCATCTTTATGTAACTCCCTTTCATCTCCACTAAGACAACAGCCAACAGTGATAGAGGGATGACTGTTCGTTCAAACCCATTGTGCTGTGATGTAAATTTCCCTCTTCGCCATGTTTAGTGGCAATATCTGTGATGCCCTGATAATCTGTTTAGGTGACAGATTGCTGAGCCTCACAAGTTATCAGTCTGCATTTTAATACTCCACCAGCGCGGACACAGGAACAAATCTAGTCCTTACCATGTTTGTAGACACACACGGGTTTGAATGCTACAAGTAAAGATTTGGAAAATTTTTCCCTATCTTCTGCCACGTTGGAGAGTTTATTTGCAGTAACTGACAAGAGCCATGTGAAAACATTGTTGAAGGCTTACAATTTACTCAGTGTTTTCAAGAGCTGCATCTGTTTTAGTGCAATAAAGATAAAATTCCATCCCCTTTTACACAAACAAATCACCCTGAACTATACTGTTATGTGTAGACGATAGTATGGATGGAGATATCTGTTTTGCAAATGAACTCTTCAAATTTATCTTGCGCAGGGTAATGATAAAGCTACCTCTAAATGCATTAACAAAGTTCTCACAGACACAATTCAGATTTTAGGAGAAAAAGATGTGGAGGCATTGCACATATTTAAGTCTATATGATGGGTTTAGACTGCACATTTCACTAAAAGATGCGTTCAGATTTGTCCCCAGTTTGACCATTTTTGTAAAGTTTGGTTTAACATGAGCAGCAAATATGACAGTTGAGGTAATTCCTTACCTGTTACCAAGCAACTATAATGTAAACAAGGGCCAAAATCCATATAAATTACACAATAGTTGTGATTTGACAAACAATAATACCTGTTAATGCTTTTATTTTATTGAATAATCATCTAAGTTGTAACAAAATTGTGTCTGTTGTGTGTGACTCATCCCTGTATTTTCAATGGCGCCGCTTATTGATGACAAGGATCACAAGGATTCTATTTTAGAGCTTAGCAGTTTTATTTTACTGTATTTTTTCACAAACTTCATGGATGTAAAAACTATGATAAAAAATAACTGTCCCACCAAACACAGTTATAATTAGAAAAACAGGAGAACCTGGTGTATAGACCTTAAGCCTGTTCTATTCAAATCAAGTACATTTTACTTAATGCTTTTTCAGAAAAGTTGATAAGTTATACTTCCCGTGTTGGATGACTAGTGACCTGGCAAGTCACACTCTGGTACAGGCTGATTTACAAAGAATTAGGTGTTCTTCCTCTATCTACATAAGTGTGTATCTTCAGCACAGGCATGATAGACCCCACAGACTGCATTCTGAAGTTGTCTACAGTGTCAGAACCGACCGAAAAGGTTTTTTTTACAGCATCTCCCTCCAATAGATAAGAGTTCTTTACAGGAAGCTTTTAAAGTTCAAAATCTTAAACCTATTTTGACTCCATTTTGAAAGGGAAATGCAATTGTGCAAACGTGTTGTGTTTTCTAACTGTGAAGTATGAAATGTTTTGTCTATGAGCTGTGTTGCAGAAGACCAATACACCCTTGAAAAAGAACCTCAATGGGACTTCCCTGGTTTAATAAAGGTTAAAACAAAATCTAGTTCTGCCATTACATACATTAGCAGTATAGACCTCTAATCTGATCTAAGACATTTCCAAGGTTTAGTTTTAGTGATAAGACAATGCAAGGACGAGGGGATTACGTGTGCACTGTCTGCAAATGCATTTTATTACTTCACATTTCTGCCATATTAATATACAACCTACAATTATTATTAAGACACTTATGCATATTTAATTGCAGAATGCTTACTAGCCATTACCAAACCAATAAAACCGTAACAATAAAACTTAACACCAGGCTCTATAAAAATATGCATCTACGTAACTAGCCAAACCTCTACATTCATTGCAGAGACCATGCTGAGTACATTGTGCCGGGACAATGGCGACGCATCCATCACGGTCGTGTAATGACCAGTCTTAGGATGCTGCACAAAGTGGAAACACATGGTGAGAAGATGCGCCTCTTTATTAGCTGTCATCGAATCTACGCGCAAATAAATAGCCATTACCGCACGGAGAGGGCGGTGTGTACGTGTGTTTATGGGTTACGCAACGGGGAGGGGTCGGCGGATGAAAAATCGTAAGTCGGCCAAATGCAGATATTGCGTAGGCTCCCACTGTCGCGCTCCATTCGTCACTGTCCGCCGGGCCACCGTCATTAAGTGGCCCCGCTCAGGGCGCAACTTAATTTCCTTAAGAGGACTAGACACCTGATTCAATTGTGAGCCCATTACGCATTAGCTTCCCCCTCAGTCTGGGTCTATCCGGACCACATGGCTCAGGACTCGAACGCGGCGACACTATATTAAATGTTGTGGACGTGTGATTCATGTGTGCCTCGCGGTGTCCATCCCTCACCGTGGACTGCGCTCACACGGTGGAGCAGCTGGGTCATTCGCAGTGTGCTTCATGGAATAGCCCACATTAGAGTTCAAAATATATTGCATTACGATGAAATTGTCACGGTTACGGGTCTACAACTTAATGTATCCAAATAGCTGTTTTCTTCTAATCTAACCAGCTGTTAGGTTACTACTGAATGGCACAGTACATCACTTTTAGCTTTTTTCATTTGGTATTGTTTTGTTGCATTAAATTTTATAAAAACTGTGTCCTTACTGTGCAGCCTTGCATTTCCATGAATGGTATGGCATAACACAAATCGATCTCTGTGGAGAATCTGTCTGTTTATGGTTTTCTATTTCAGTGGAATTATGCATCTCCAGACTTTTTGAAACTACTAATCATTTGTACCCTTGGAAAGTTAATGTAAAAAAGAAAAGAAAGAGTCTTATGTTTTTTTCAGGTATTCATTAATTTACAACATATCATTTTACATTCTGTGCATTGTAAAATGTAATGTTTATCTGAAACAGCTTCATAATAGAAATCTGACTTCTGATTCAAAAGCTACCCCTTCATAGGTGGATTAGTTTTATTGCAACAAGAAGCACATTTTTATTTATGTGTTCTTCTTTCGAATGGCTATATTAGATTTTTTAACCCTGCACTCAACAGACATCTTCTGAGCACTCGTGTCTCCAATGCAGGACAAGACAGAAAAATACAGGAGTCAATCGCAATATAGTGTTTGGTATGATAGAAAAGAGTTCAAGCGTAGTCATCTCGACACTCATTTAGAAATCAAAAGGTTCGGACTTGCATCTAAAATGTATTTTCAATCTCATGGAAATTATTTACACGTTAGCATCTACTGTTTCCTGTTTATTGGCGCACAGCACTCACATCAAGACCCAAAATGTAGAGGCACAAAGAAGTTAAAATAATGCAGAAAAAGGGTCAATCAAAAGGTGGTTTTCACTTTAAATCACAGGAAGGGAATGCATTATAATGAAAGGCTTAAGAGGAGGTTGGTGGCCATGGCAAAAGTAGGGAGCTGTGATTGGCTGACACTGTGCTGGAGGTGGGAACAAGGTGGACACTGTGGTCATCATGGTTGACTCTTTGCATACACGCTCATTTGTCACATACGTATATTCTGATTCCATTTGAAAAACTGTTGAAGAGTGTCATATTTGTTGACAAAAGCTATTAAGCCATTCAAATTTTTTCACACAAAGCCAACTCAATGTCAAAATTATCAGACATTTCTTTGTTTCCCTTGTGAAAAGTAATCATTTTATC
Organism: Rhinogobius similis; assembly: GCA_019453435.1. Classification (NCBI taxonomy): domain Eukaryota; kingdom Metazoa; phylum Chordata; class Actinopteri; order Gobiiformes; family Gobiidae; genus Rhinogobius; species Rhinogobius similis. The sequence continues at coordinate 33,000,106 of CM033622.1, read as the reverse complement.
ATGCCTAATTACGCATGTGTCCGCTCTGTTATCAGAAAACCTCCATCTCCTCCATTATTCATCCGCACTTCTGAACTCTCCTGCTCCTCCGTCCTGTGTTTTGAAGATCACACGATGTAAGACATTTTTTCAGCATGGCACGGGCAGGTGAGACTTCCATTGTCCATTTTGACTGCCGGTCTCCATAGCTTACCACTCACTTGCGTCTGTCAATCAAACTGTGGCCAAGGGAGACCGTTTAGAAACAGCTTTTCCTCTTGTAGCCGAGCCTAACTGATTGTAGCTGTAATTTCTCTGTCATGGCTTTTATCGGCGGAGTGTGAGTTATGTTTGATTCCAGATGCTGAGACGAAAGCACACAAAAGCCTTGCGTAGTCATTTATTTATGCCGTTCACACTTCCTGTCAATTACGCCCCAAAAAGTTCCTCTTTGAGCAGTCATTTTTGATCTCCCAATCCTCCAAATAGAAAAGTGTGTAGTTCCGACTGGCTGAGGTGAATGAAAACAGAGAAATGAAGTAGTTATTTCAGAGAGCGGAGTACATTAGCCCTAAACATGACCTGGAGACAGCTCAAATGTGGAAGTGCGAGTGAGGTCTGCCAATAACAAGCAGTGAAAATCCTCATTGTTGTTGGCTATTATATTGTGAAGACAGGACTGTGCATAGTGTTGAGATTGGAAGGTTTAAGTTGGTATTCAAAGTTGTACAAAGTGTAATTTTTTCTTATTCAATCTTGGAATGGAAATACTCGTTAGCGGCGTTTTCTACTTTCATTCTACAACTGTGAGTTCTTTAATTAGCGAACCGTTCATCATCACCTTTTCTTTTTCATGCCATTGCAGCTACATGTGTCCATCTCCACCAAAGTCTATGCTGTCAAGGTTTCCGTTGAAGCGACCTTCAATGTATTGTACAAATCTTATGCCATCAACAACCATCTTGATATAGAAAATGGACTATGTTGATATCAACCCAAATTTGCACCAAATCAATAACAGCGTGAAAGCACAGCAGGGGACTCTCATGTGCATATGTGTTGGAAACGCTTTCAACACTAACTGGTGTCCGACAGGCGTAATTACTCAACGCTTCGCTCAAATTAGGTTGAAGTTCTAATTTTTCAACATCAATGGAGCTTTTTTTGTTATTATTTGTTATGTATCAGCAGAGGAAACGCGGGAAAGAATGCTGATGATGTCCTTTCAAAATAAGTTTTCTAAAATCATGAATAACGTGCATTGCATCCAGGAACACAAGTTTATTGTCAAGTTGGAGAAGGAAAGGAGAAGACATGGCGTGAAATAGCTGAAACTTTGAAGGTATGTAGCCTAATTCATGCATGACATTTGCCGACTGTCTCGCTCTGCTTCTTTCAGTTCGTCGACATACATTTTACACATTTGAAATAATAGAACATCACATTGCTACGTCTGTGGAAATGATTGCTACTTTTCCATGTTTCCATCCGCCTCCATCTGGTGGAGTGGTCCCAGCCGTGGGTGTCTCCGTCCCCCTGTCCTGTCCCCCTGTCCCTCTCCTGGAGCTTCAAAAGCAGGAGGTCCCACGCAGTGTGTTTGAAGAGCCCAGCCACACTCCCCTATGGGTGGTGCACTGGCAGATGCTCCAACCACACGCCTCTACCTCATCTGCTCATGTAGGCCTGCCATTGGCTTCAATGCACTCACCTTCAACATGCAAATTAGTCTGAACGTAGAATTGTAGCAAATCGTTGCATGGTTATTCATAGCTATGATACATACATACACTGTAGCAATGATTTTGGAACTGCAGTTTCTCCAAAATCTCACAAGATCAGTTAAATTTTCTCGTGCAAGATCTTCTGGCTCGAGATTTCCTCCCATTCCTATAAATAATAAATGAAATTCACATTAATTCAATTCAAAATTCTTAAATGCACTTTTGAGCTTTTGGGAAACCCTGTGTACACAAGGGCAGTAGAATTTCATAGTGAAGATTAGCATTTGCAATGTTTTTATAATTATCTATGTACCAGTCCCAAACACGTTTAAATGTACCGATAAAGCACAAAAAAGTGAAAACTGAAATTGCATCTAGAACTGTTCACATGCATGTAGAACATTAATGGAGATAAGTCTGTTACCTTGAGTTCGGGAGCAGAACCACAACTCAGCCATGCCCCTTACGGTGGGTACTCTATTTAAGCTTCCCAGACACACTCCAGCATTCGTTGTTTCTTCCCTCCCTCACACCCTCTTCTAATTATTCTGTCATATCTCCTAGACGGGGAATATCGAGGCCCGGGAGCCTGCAGCCTTCATCGCTTGAAACCCCAAAACTGTGTTGCTCATCTACACTTTTTCCTTGGTTTCTCGTCTGCCATTAAACATTCTGCCGTCGAGGTCATGGTCCTTGCTAGTGAATTGTGCTGTTTTATCACTCTAGATAACATTCAAATATCAATCACCTGTAAACTACTAAAGCGAAAGTAATGCACCCAACCCTAAACCAAGAGAAACAGCCACAGCTCGTATGTCCTGCTGTATTTTCCTCCAGCTCAGAACATTCGTAGACAGTATGTAGTGTTAGCTGTCATCCCGCTCTTCTGTTTGTGAAAGCTCAGCCTTCACTCCAGCCTGGCATGCACGCTGCAGTCTGGCCTTTAGCTTCCTGGGTGGCAGCGCTGCTCTCTGACCCACTGTCTGCCTCTCCTCCACCTGCTCCACAGCCCTCACCTCCAACGGCAAGTCCCCGCTGAATCCTCGATCTGTCTGTTTCCCTTTTTTCTCACCGTGGATAACAGCGTATTGTAACACAACACAGAAACAGACACGGCACAGATATTGACGTCCTACATGGGGAAATGATACAGGACATATCACGGGAATATGTTTACGTTAAAATAAAGTACTGGCAATGTTAAACAAACTAACTGCTCACAATCGACAAATGTTGGATCTCAACCGTTCTTGTTCGATCCTATCATTTTTAAAGTCATTTCAATTTACAAGTACTGTACTGGCGTGATTGAATAGTATCACTACCTGTTAAAACATACAGAAAACTAGATTTACGTCATTTGTGCTGGGAGAGGAGACGTTGAACTTTGTGTCAGTGTTTGTCATAAGCTGACAGGCACAGCAAGTAGCCTCATGCCTCTTCTTTCAACTCTCGATCTACTTCACTTTAATCTACAACAGATATCAGGCTGTTTCTCAATGTGTGCATTCTGTCACCACGGTAACTGTAGAAAAGCTACCCCATGGAATGTCCCTGAGAAGTATAAATTCCGGGTCAACATTTGGAGGACTATTACGTTCGTGAAGTCCTTCGGAACTTTGAGGACATTGACTAATGTTACAACAGTTAAGGGTTTACTGTCAGTCGTTTATGTCATAAAACCAACAAATTTGTGCAAGAAATACCCACTACTGTTCCATTAATTAGCAATGTAATGTTAGGTAAAGTATATAGGAAAGGATGTTTTCCATAACAGACAATGCTTAACGTTAGATAAAACCACATGAATACAAAAAGCAACATCTCATCTCAGAAACCCGACTTCCCAAGGACCATGTACCAGCTACCAGTTTTGTTTTCAATTATTAATTTTTATTGCAGAGGTCCTAATTCGTCTGGCTTCTGTAGAAAATGTTACCATCATACTGTATCATATTTATAATCACTTTGCTCCATACACTATTAGCATTTGCACATGTATGTCCGCTCAGACATTGATTGCTGTGCTGTATGTGTGCGACGCTCCACGCTGCTGCTCCGGCCTTTAGCTTCCTGGGTGGCAGCGCTGTCTCTTTGACCCTCTCGCTCTCACTACCTCCAGCTCACCTCCGACACTCCTGTGAAAGACAAGTCTCTATTGAATTCTGTATCTCTTTCCTCCTCCCAATTTTTCCGGGGCCTCGGCGTGTCTCTTCTGCTCTGCCTGTCCATCGCTCTTCCCCAGCCCCGGCTCTCATGTCAGTGCGGGGTGAGCGAGGTGTCTGCCTGTAAGAAGACTGTTACACACCTCACAGGGAGAGGAGCTGTCTGCTGCCATCAATGCAGGCTTCTCCAGCACAAATACTCTCTCTGTGGTCTTCATATGCTTGTCTGCTTCTCCGTGTTAGCCTGGCAAAATGACAATCAAGACATAGACGTGAGGTAGATAAAGCAAAAAACGGCATGTTCAATTTTTGCATTACAGAGGCTAAATGATGTGGAATAAAATCAGTGTTAGAACTTCATGGTAGCACAGTGGGCAGGCACACGCTACAGGAGTTTAGAATTTTAAATAAGTGAGACAAAAAGCATAGACCTGATGTACGATGAGAGTCATATATGTGTTTAAATCGTATGATCTTCCGAGAAGTCGATGTAATCCTTCATTGGTCCAGGAGTGTTCCATCGTACAAAAGGTTTCAGAGATCGTAATCTGAATGCTGTTTTGAGAATCAAGACATTTCGACTTCCATCCAATCAGTAGAGCTGGTCTGAGAACTCTGACTTATATACTACTCTGATCTGTGGATGCCCTGCCCACAGTGAGGAACCCCTGATAATGGCCTGTCTTTGTTAAGATATTCTTTGACCTGCCTAGTTGCACCTGAAACTTGTAGCATTTGGATCTATTGTCCTATTGTTAGCTGGCTGTAGCTTCCTGGTCACTGATGAGTACTTGATTAGCATGTCACTGGTCTATAGACTTGGACCAGGGGGTTAGAAGGCTGTCATATGATCTTTGTTAAATGGAATCTTAAACCACCATTTCTGTTTAGAGATGGGTTCGCTCTTCCGAGAACAAAGACTACAGAGAAGACCTAACAAAGCTAGTGACTTATTTTGAGACTCGATCAGCGCATTCAAGTCAAACTGTTGCTGTAGCCGTGATGTTTTATGGTCACAACATACAGACGAACTCAGAGTCATACTGACACCACACACAAAGAGAGGAGCGGCTTAAAAATGGCTTACAATGATCCGAAGTCGAGTCACGGATCCCCAATGTCAAGCAGAAGCAAGTCGGGGCCTAAAGCTGGCAAATGATCCTGTAGGGTAGGCTCCAAAGATGCTCGACATTGCATTTTACATTCAATCTCTGCACTTAGTTATGGTTACCTTCTATAACCACAGCTGCCCTGGGTTGAGCGCTAGAGACCTGGTTGCCAATTTAACATTACATTCTTGAGAAAGTTGCCTATAAGGATACGAGAGAAGTGAAATACATGTGGAAAAATGTACTGTAGCTGTAGCCACGTCTCACAGTGCCAAAAATCTGGATTTACATAACGTTTTGTGAATTGCTGAGATTGGCTTTATGAATTCAGGCACAATTTAGAATTTACTTAGAAAAATAAGAGTTGTTTGGGTGACGTCAGAAGATAACAGATAAGAGAAGCATTAGACAACCATTAACAGAAGCATTCTGTGATGCCCCAAAGTGTGCCGGTCTGAGGGACCGGGGCCAGTCGAAACGTGGCGTAAGGCAATACGTATGCAAGCAAATCACTCAACTGAGTTACTGGTGCCTAACACTTTCTGTTTGGTAATTCACGGAAAACTTTTGTCATCTTTACTTTTGTTTACCCCACCTGGAATAATTATATTTTCTAATCAACCAAGAAGTAAAAAAATTAAGCTATTGTTAAGCTACATCTCAAATGCACACGGCACTCGCTCTGCGCCACTCATACTTGCAAGTGTTGTTTTTACGTATAGAAAATAATCACCCCACAGCAACATGTTTACATCTCACTGACTCCGAAGGGAGGGAAAAATGAGCGATCAACATAATAACATGCAAAAAGTCACAAGAATTTAGCCTGTTTCGTACATTGTGCCACATTCTCTCACCGTTAAGAGCAGCGCGCACAAATGAACTAAACGTCCGGCCTGATTAAACGGACACTTTGCGACATGTTTGCTCTAAAAAATCCACGTGGGAAACAAAAAGCCCAACTCTGTACCCACTCTTCATTTCGAGCCGCTACTCCCCCTGGAGCCAGCTCTTAACCAGCGCGGTCATATTTCATTAAAGGCCTGTTTAACGCGCTCCATTCTTAATAGGCTCATTGTAACTTTGTGTGTGTTCGATGCCTTTATGTTGCTGATCAAAAAGGGACCCGAGTGTGCCCACGCCGAAGGAAGCGAGGCGGTCTCTACACATGTAATCCTTGTCAATGAATTTAGGCGATCCTTTTTTTAATGAATATTTCAGCAGTGATTGGAGTCGGCTATCTCTTTTCACTGCTCCCCGCGCTCCAAAGCGAATCACTCGGCTAATGATTTAATTAATAGCATTGTATCCACAGATGAAAAGCTTATATTTAATCAGCAAAACGGAGGGAGCCGCGGATCAGGGGGAACGTGCGTGTCATCAAAAAACACACCCGAGGTCCCGAAATCGCACTACAAGCCGAGGGACAGCCAGACTTAATTGAGAGTTAATAAATAAACGTAAAAGTATTCCCTGGGCCGGGGAGAGCTTTGCGGGGCCCCGGCACACAGACAGGCACCGGCCCCTCTGCACGCACGCCAAGACACAGCCCGATGCCGTGAGCCAAATTCGGGGTTATTTACCTGAGAGTCTCCCCGTGTCACCGCGGCTGCCATATGTTAGATCACCGGACGGCTGGCACCAAGCATGTCTAGCCTTTCTTGTTTGGAGCTGTGTTTCTGGATTCGCTTCATGAATCAAGATTTGGGGATTTGGGCGTTTTAAAATACAGTTGCATATCGCGTAATGTAATTGCCAGGACAAGACACGTTGATTTTTATTACAAAGCGGAGTGGAAAAGTCAGGATTAGGAGGTTACTTAGTTGTTTAGCTTATTATAAAATTGTAGATGTGTATATGTTTGTATTGTTGCTATCTATTTAACTGGTTTTGTCACATGATATTCCTCAATCCTCACTATTCTCTAAAAATTTGATACGTTACACCATAAAAGGTTCACAATCACAATATGGCGATACATACGACCGTTGGTAAATAACACGTTTACAATATTTCTTTGTTAAACCACTGCTTGCACATTACATTCATGAAATACTTTTTATTCATGAATTTATTAATCAAAACAGTGCATATGTCAATTGCATTATATGTTTACTTCCTCTAAATAAGCAACAAAATCATGCTGCATGTTGTGAAAAGGGATGTCATGGTGACGATTACTGTGAGAAGTGACGATTTAATGATTATTCAAGATTATTTATTATTTAATTGATATGGACACAGCTTTAGGAAATAAAAAATAACGTTATATATAATGTTTAGACAATCGGCCAACTAAAAGATATCATTATGTTTAGTTATTTTTGCTTCTAAAATATTCACAGTTAAATATATTTTATATTCTTGTGATTACATTGTGATGTGAACAATCACGATTATAGATTAACCAAATAATCTGGACATCTCTAATAGTGAAATGTACCAAAAAAATAAAGACTATGTACAGATACAGCAGCGTGTGATACTGTATCAAGTATCATGATACTTCGATATTTTGGCACAAACTGAATATTTCATGAGTGTAGTTTATAAAACTTGTAATTTTAAGTTTCACATTGACTAATGTATGTTTTCCTGTCTCCATTTTAACTGTAATCTGTACTTTCTTTACTGTTTTTACTCTTACCCAGTCAAACTAACCAGTCGAAAGTAAAGTCAATGCCACAATCAAAAAGATATATATAGTTTTTGCTCATGTTTAGCATTGTTTTTTACTATTTACTTCGCTCTTCTCATTAACAATTCAACTTCAGACATTGTTTACAGAAATTTAAACTTCCCTGAATCATAATGGTACAATAATATCATCTCTGAGCTCTCCTCTTACCCTACAGTCTCTCCATACATTTCGCTGTCTGAGAGCAGGAAACAGCCAGTGCGTGTGTGTGTTTAGCTTAGCAGGGGCAGCCCTCGGTCCATTGCCCATCATTTATTGATAAAGGCCCATAAAAATGCGCGGGAAAAAAAAACCTAATGAAATTATCAGCGTTGTTGAATTAATGATGAATGGGAATAAGAAAAGGCTGGGCTCTCGGTGGAGCCGGAGAGGAGCGCTGTGCTTCATTAGCCATGCAGTCTCATCACAGACGCTTTTGGAGCAGCACACTCTGGGGCTAACCACTCCACCGCTAGGACTTGCCACTGGATCCCATTCAACAAAACTCTTCTATACTTTTTTCTTGCTTTTTTTCCCCCTTTTTTCACCTGCCACCCTCAAACGCGACGCTTTCAAAGGACAACGGCAACTCTTTGGTGGCTAATTTCTGATACTTCCCGGAGATGAAGCGATGCGGACACCTTGCACACTTTCAATTTTGCAGTCTTTCTTTTCTTTTTTTTTGTTCTTAACTCCCTCCTGACCGTCTCTCCGCGGATTCTGATTCTTCACATGCAAATGATATGGAAGGGTTTAGATCCACCCCTCCTCTTCCTCTCACGTTCCCTCTCTCGTTCTGGAGGTCCCAGGGTGGAGCGGGAGTGAGCCGGGGTTGGCCGCGGCACGCTGAGAGGCAGAAGGTATGGGGTCTCATTAGGTGAGCGGAGGCCGGGGCAGCGAGGTCTCACCCGGACAGTGATTATTCCAGCGGCATCATCGGGAGGATCACTGCACCGGTCGCACCTGATTAGAGCCGTGGACGTGAGGTTCACAGCCTCGTTTGACTCGCCGCTGACTGCCCGTGCGTTTAAATGGAGTACTGTCGGTAATAGGTGTCAAAATTGTATTGATTTTACTTGCACGTTTCGCCGTATTAAAGGAGACACGTCATGCTTTTTTCAGGTACTTTGTATTGAACTGCTGTAGCATACTTAGATCATCATTTTACATTTTGTTCACTATAAACTGTAGTATTCATCTGAAATTTTACGGAAATAGAAACAGGTTAATTGACTTCCTGTTCAAAACTGCAGAATTGATGATAAGCCCCGCCTCTTCATACTGTCATTTATCGTAACAAGCAACAGATTGTCATTAACATGTTTTTAGTTTTGAAAAGGGCTATGTGACATTTAAGAACACTACGCTTATCACTCAGGGTCTTCATTTTTCAAATAATTGTAAAAATAATTTAAGGATGTGGGCGGGGATAGGGGGATAGTTCACCTGAAAACTGGGCTTTTCTGAGCACTCAACTCCAGGATAACACAGGATTATTCAAACACGCAGGAATCGAGCAAAATACAACTTTGAGTAAACTAATGATGAGGAAACATTGTTAGGTTAAAAGCTCATTAAAGTTGATTTTGCATGATACGTCTCCTTTAAGTTTTTCAATATATTGCAATACCTTAAGCTAGCGTATTTTATTAGCCTATGTCTACTATTTTGATACCTCATGTAAACAGTATTTGGCCACTTTTTATTTAGTTTTTATTTTTTGAAAGGAACATTTGGCCCATATAGGAGTATTCTACACGATAGTAAAACATGAAATACAGAAGAAGATCAGGGAGGACATTCGGCAAACTGTCGGAACCTGGGATCAAATTCATGAGGCTCAGGCCGGCACATATCCATCCTGGCATATGTGCTGCTTTAACCATTCGACTGCAGCACTTTTCACATTTTCAGTATCTTCTTTGGTATGCAAGTAAAATGTAAGTTAGGCCAATGCTGCTTCGGTTATAACTAATCAAGTCTACTTCCGTTTCTTGATACCTGAGTTAAAGACTAATTTAAAACAATTTCCAATAATTTTGTCCCTCTTTTTCACTCCCAACAGGCTCTCTGCACAATTCAACACCCGGCTAGCTCAGTGTTAGCATCAGTACTTCCTGTCTAGTTCTATCTCTATGGGGTTTTTGCTAAGTCAGGAAAAAAATGAATGAATATAAGATCAGGCAGTGAAGGGTGAGTTGTGGTGGTTAAAGACTTTTAACAAAACAGTGGGATACTTCACCAAAGGACTGTTGAGGCATATAAAATATGAAAATAATATAAAAAAATAAAACAACCTAAAGTGACAAACTGAAATAATCTTCACATAAAAAGAATCAGACAGTCTATACTTTAAGAAAAGACACTACAAACAAAACCTTTTTTTTTTATACTTTTTTTTTTGCTCCTAAAGATTTTTATGCTCCTAAAGAAGTTTTATTATTTAATTTAATCTACTTCATCCATAGATTTCTCTGGGACATTGTAACAAAGGCTATTTTCTTAAAACACAATTTTCTCCCACAGAAACATAAAGATCAGCCTTTAAGCTCCTACACAAATCAAACTTTACAATCTTGGACTCAACAAGATTTTAACAGAACGTACTGAAGGATTTTTGGAGATCTAATTCTAAGCCTGAAGTTTTGAGTCAAAAAATGTATCAAAATGTGTTTTTTTTTTTTTGGACAATTTTCAGTGAGATCTCGTTTACTCAAAAACTAAATAAGAAATCCACAATCCTTTCTGTACATTTTTTGTGACTAATATGTGTACAAAATGAACCACGACATGTACACCTGGTTCTGTACATTTTTCAGATGTAAATACCCCAAATATGTGTAATTTTGGCAATTTTTTAACACATAAAAAGTCGTATTTCTTTATCAAAACAGTACACAATGAACAACTTTTAATACATGTTTTTTCTTACATTTATGCGAGTGAACCACAGGAGAGGTTTACAATTGATATCTTTAAATTTAAGATGATTTTTTCCTACTCACCTGCACTGTCTCCACTCAAAATTGAACTGGTTCTGTCTTTAATTTCTATTTTACACTTTCATAAACGTTATCATTAGCTGTGAGAAACGATTAGCTCAGCCTACTACCGCTGTGTACCCGTGCTATCATTAATACACCGTTTTATTACTAAGAACAGTGCTTGAATTCGATCATGGCGTCTACAGATCTTTCTCTAACACAAACTGATGACCCGAGGCGCGATGACAGACAGCAGCAAACCCCGGCCGCTGTGGTTTACATGCTAATCTCATCCGTCCCTTATTCAATTATTTAATAACAACACCAACCACTATCATTCCAACAAATTGTCCGTGTCGGCAGGTCACAGGTGTAACTCCGTCATCGTTTGAAGTCCGAGCCCCTCCCCCTCTGAAGCCCCTCCTTCCCGCTCCTTATGAATTGGCTGAATTGATCCTCATACAAATTAGGCCTCGCGCTCAAAGGCCTCCATCAATACATTGACTCCTTTTATGAGGGTCGTCAAACAGCCATTACCGGGCGTCAGGGGGTCCCGCGAGGGGAGGGGCTGCCCAGGGTGACTGATGAGGCGGGCGGGGAGGCTACGGGGCTCGTCTGGAGGAAGGAGAGGCGCGGAGACGAGGGGAGGGGGGTATTGACGTCTGCGTTCATTAGCTAGGACCGGGCAAATGTGTTTGGAGAGCAACAGACTGGCACTGTTTACATGTGCTGTCGGAACACTTTGTTAATAAATGGAATTAATACAATGAATAATGATCAAGTGTTGTCTGTTTGTTCGTTTGATTTCCAGACAATTACACTATTTAATTACACTATTTGGTAAAGAAATTCAATTACATATAGATTACAGACCTTTAATCCTCTTGTAATTAAACAGTAATTACACCATATGAACAATGTATTCAGTCAGTAATTACATTTCTATAGCAACATAATTTATCCCTTAATATTTCTGCAACCTAAAGCTATTACACTGTAACTACACCATAATGATGCTATCCTTACTGTAATACACTGCAATATTTACAAAATGTTGCTGACACCATAATTTAAGTTCTTGAAATTTATAATCTTGCAATATTTAAACGGTTGCGTTTCAAACATCAACATGAAAAAGACGAGTATAAATGACTTCAATTGATTGACAGCTTAATAACGCTTATATTGTGATACAGTTGCAAATAATTTCAAAAGCATAACTAGCTATTTGTTCAATGAGGTTCATTTGGTTTTCTCAATATTTTTATTTTATTTAAAGGTTCAACTGCTCACTCGCTGGATTAAAAAGGGAATTGAAAAATGAAAATCGAACAAATGATAAAAATGACAACGGGACGATAAACTGGGACAAGGGGGCATTTTTGCTCTCTCACACCTGGGATACTGTCCTAAAGAGGTCAGGCTGCAGGTGGCGCTCTCGTCCTGCATCTACCAGACGGACAGCGCCAAAACCTGTGTAAACCAGCTGACAAGACGCATCACAGCAACATTAAGTGATACTCTGAAGAAGATCGTAGGTTAGCAGTCAAAGCTGTCAGGTAAACAAACAAACAATGCTGTGAGAAAAGACTCTTTCAGATAAAAAAAAAAACTAGCCACTCTTCAGAGATCATAGTGATGGACAACTTGTACATCCTCTGCCCTTTTCTCATTCTCTTCTTCATAAATCCGTGCTTTTTCCACTTGGTATACAACAAGTGCATCCACAGCCGTGTCAAGAAGAGAAAGTAAGAAGTGAAGCCATGCGCTGGTCGAAGCAGCGTACGCTAGCATTACATCCCATGGTTAGCTTACGCTGCGGATGCGTAAAGTTGAAGTCCAGGTACACACGTTTGTCCAAAAATGAACATGAAAAGTTCTATCAGTAATGTGCCACAGTTTTTCCGTGTTTATCGTGTTTAGCAGAAGTCAACGCTATTAAAACACAATGTTCACAGTTTATTTTGCAAAATGAGTTTATTTGGTGTTTAGTCCCACTTTAAAGGAGACATATTATGCAAACTCAACTTTAATTAGCTTTTAATCTGGTTACAACCGCTTTTCCTCATCATTTGTTTCCTCAAAGTTGTATTTCATTTGATTCAGTCACGTTTGAGTGATCCTGTTTTGTGCAACTGAGGCTTGAGTGCTCAAAAAATTCCTGTTTCCACCTAGCCCCTTACCCCGCCCACAACTCTGTTCTTAGTTGTGATTATTTGACAAATTAAGATGCAGAGTGATACGTTTGGGGTTCTAAAATCTAACGTAGACACTTTTCAAAAACACGGAAATGATAATGCACTGCTTGTTACGATGAAATGTCACTATTAAGAGGCGGGGCTTATCGGTTCTGCAGTTTTGCACAGGAATTCAATGGACCTGTTTCTATTACTCAGCCGTTTCAGAGCAATATTGCGTTTTACAATGAACAAAATGTAAAATGATGATCTCCTTATGTTATAGTTCAATACGAAGTACCTGGAAAAAATATAATATGTCTCCTTTAAAGTTCAATGAGTGCAATCAACATTTGACAACCCTTTCTTATACTCTCTCTGTTTTTTCCCACCACAATTTCAAACAATCACACTAAAATGCTGGAAATTTCATGTTTGACAAGAACTGTTGACAACAAACAAGTCAAAGAAAAATCCCAGGAGATTTCCCATGAGCCCTTGCAGGTGATAACGTTCGAATTCAAACATCAACGCAGCGGGATGTAAACAAACTGTCAACAACGCGCTTCACGAATCGTCGCCATTTCTGACTTTTCAATTAGCCCTCTTCCAAACGCGCTCGGGCCTCCCTCGGCTAATTAACATGCGGCGTTTTAGGTCTAATTGTTGGAGAATCCTGTGTTTTATGTTGCTACAGTGGTAATAACTAACGATAGATGCATAAAATTAGCATACATTTATTCCCGAGACCAAGAGAATATCTGATCATCGTGCCACGGAGGATTGCTCTAAGTTAGGAAGTTAATTTCATTATCTCCTCCGCCTCCCTCGTTCAAAGCGCGCCACTTTACAATAATTGCAAAACAGAATAAAAGATTAGCTTTTGACTGGGTGACGGTTGTAATAAAGTGTGATGGAATGTGAGAAGTGGCAATTACAGAAGCCAGTCTGGAGGATAAGGGGATGGCAACGGTGCAGGGTCTTGGTCGGAGATGGATCCATAAGGGAGGGACTATAATTGTACATTCTGCTTGAGTCCTATGGAGAGCACTTTTACCAGCACTTTGTAGAGGAAGTGAACGGAATTAGGGTAGAAAAAAAAAAGTCAGAGCGGAAATTTGCCGAGAAAATTCATAAAAGGATTAGACTTGGTAAAGATATTACTTGGGTCCGTATGAAAAACATTAATGTTGCCTTCATGGAATAGTTAATGATGTGATTTTACAGTAATGGGTTGTGGAGTTATTAAAGTGAAGTCATTTTGTCTTCACTCCATGATCTGACGGTTCTGGTTATGAAATTAGTTTTGGTTTAATATTAAGGAGATACTGAGAAAAGACATTGTTATTTTTTATTTGTATAATTCAAGTGTCAAGTGTTGAAATTATTGGCCAAAATTTGGATGGCAGATTGGACAATTTTGACAATTTTATACAAAATATGGCAACAAAATGAGGGGGATAATTGTAATAATATGAATTGATGGCAACACTGCAATAACTACATTTGTAATAAAGTATGAGTTAAGACTTAATTAATCACAAATATAAAAAACATCTATTTTCTTTTGTTTAAAATTCCGGGTTAAAACTAGGTTTAGTTCTGATTTTTTCCTTGTTTAATTCTGTTTTAGACCTGGTTTGGTCCTGGTTTACATAGGGTTAAATTATTGGATAATCCCTATAATCTCTCAGTCCCTATTTAATCAGAGGAACCACCCAGTACCCCTGGCTCGTGGTCACACAGCGACAGTGGATAAAAGTGGGTCTAACTGACAATAACATCAATTTCAGAAAACAAATGTATTTATCCCTTCATTATGATCCTTTTGAGCAGCAAACCATGCATGTACGTAAAACTGTGATGTAGAAACTAAAAGAAACAATTAAATTAACAATTAAACACAGTTATTCTGAATTCTATTTACTACTTACTTGTTCTTGTATTCTTGAAGCTTCTGTGTCCAAGCTATTTCTCTTTTGCCCAAACATATTTCCCAATAAAGTTCCTGTTGTAAATGTACCCAGTCCTAGTTCCTTCTCTGTGTGAATGGGGACTGGAACTAAACACATGTACCGGGAATAAAAAGCATTCCTACAGTGGGAAAAAACCCTACAGCTGGTTAAGTCTTTTGTATTTTATATTTCATAAAAATCTAGGTAACATTTTATATATATCAAATATATATAAGGTTCCTTAGCAAACTATATATAATGCATTAATAAGCACTTGTAATGTGTTTATAAGCACTTGTAAGGCATTTACAAGCATTTATTAGCATGGTAATTGAAAACAATTTAATATACAGTTTATGCTCTGTACATGCTGTTTATTAACACAAACATGTTTTGGTTAATGGATTATAAACACGTATAAGGTGTTATAAGCAAAAATATATCTAAACTATGAAGTATCTCCATGTATCTGACCCAAACTGCACTCAAAAGATCACAACTGCACAGGAAGTCATGCAAAAATAACAATTTATACAGAAAAAGACTAGCAAACAGTGTATTTATTAGTTAGAGATTCTGATTTATGCCAAAATCTTCAGCTAACTCATTCCACATCTTCTGGTTTTTGCCACATACATTTGTTAAATGCAAATAAAATAATTAGTCAACTAATAAAAATGTTGGTCGACTAAGACACCATCGACCGATTAATCGACTAAATGACTTACAGCCCTGTTCATTATGAATTAAGTCTTTTTTCAGTCTTTAACGCTAAGAAAGGCGTAGTAGAGATAAACCAACAGATAATGCACCAAAATAACGGCATAGTTGTTTAAGTGCTCAGCGGGCTTAGATAAACTTTTTTTTTTAAGTTTCTTTTTTTTTATTGTAGTAGCTGTTCTGTTCTAGCTTGAGTAAAGTCTGAACCCAGGCACAATTCAAGGTTTTAACTGCTTTAAACATACAGCAGTGTCAATAAACAGCTTGTGTCCACGGCTGAAAGAACACCGACCGATACGGTGTCACGGAGACTGGTGCGGGGTCTTTACTGTGGGTGTGGGCTCAATGGAGGAAAGTCCTGACAGCAGCTCGTTCGAGGTCCTTTGGGTGCCCCTCATCCCTCATGGTGTCACCCTCACGTGAAGCACATCAGTCATGGAGAGGAGACGTCACTACAGGGACGGGACAGACCGATCAGCAGCACTCTGTACACACGGGAGGGATCGTAGAGCTCAGATACATCAAAACAGTAACGGTAAATAGTTGGATTATTGATGCATTTGCTGGAGGTGTGAAGCTGTGGATGCACTGCTCTGTCTGAAGCTCTGTTATTCAAGTTAGACTTTAATATGAGCTTTGTTTTAACACATAAAGAGCTGGTTTAGTTGATTTTACAATAGGTTAGTTAAGTTGTAGACTTAAATTGCTGTTTTAATCCAATCTATTTGATTTATATAGCACATTTTATAAACTGAAACGTTTCCAAAGTGCTGCACAGAAGAAAAAAATACACGTACAATTTAAAAACAAACTAATTACAATTGCTCTACCGGACAAACAAAACAAAACACAAAACATTCTGGAATATGTAGATTTCTCCAATGGTTGATACACTGTATTATTGATACTAACTTGCCATTTTCTCCTTCACCTTTGGAACATCAGATTGCGACACAAATAGCATCGCTCGTCCGACATTTGAAGAGGGGAACCTGCATGTTTTTTCAAGGATTTTTTGAGCAGTGAAGACCAATCTATGGGTTAGCTGGATATTGGGCTGATATTTACACAATTTGGTGTATCGGCTATACTTAAATCTCCAGCATAGGCCGATGTATTGCTTGGCCCAACTAACTGCACAAAGGAAAAACAGTATAGACAGTAACCGACAACCGAACCGATATTATGTCATCTCAAAATGAACTATTGTCTACGTAGACCCTCAGTTGTCCAGGTAGGTTCCTTAGCAAAAGAACATTTTATTCTGTCAACAAACAAAACGTTTCAAGACGTTTTGCCACTCACTCAAACAGCAGATGGACTGAAGAAGTTATTTGGATGAGTGGCAAACGTCTTCACTCCTCAAACTTGTTGTCCCGTTGACAGGATTCAGTATTATTTTGTGCAAAGACAACTATTGCAATAAAATTCATGCTAAATTCATTAATTTAACGCCATACTGTCCAACATTCCAAACAAAAGCAATAACATCATACATCGAGCAACGCATGTGGCCGACCCCAACCAGAAAAGTTATGTAGTACACCTTTAAATAAATGTATTCCATAATTGGTGATGGATGAACCTGAAGTCAAAACCGTAAAAAAAACCACAATCCATAGATTCGCCATATTATTATCAAACTTTGGATTTAGTTGCTGCAAAATCTGTAACCGAAAGTTGCTGATTCTGATATTAAAAGGTAGAATTGACCTCATATAACAATAAATAGAACCCAATATAGCAATAAAATGCTGATTTATTTACAATTTTCCTTTTTTCGCTTTCACTTTAACCTAGATATCAACTGCTTTAAACCCAGTTGATCTTTCCTTTCTTCCATAATTGGATACCCAGGATGTTAAGTAGGACAGAAGCGACTGTAACACACAGGTAGAAACCCCGGGCTCATCAAAAACAACGCCGCGCTTGTCCCTTTGTTGTCAAACTCTCACACCCAAATTGCATATTCATGGCTCTGTATTTAAGGCGTTTCTGCTGGCATAAGCACACAGCAGCGGCGGCAAGAGGAGCGGCGTTCTCCAATGACGGTTATTTACTGTCACCGGCCTCATCATTCGCCGCGTTTTTGAAGAACTGTATCGCTTTTTTTGCGCCGTACAGTAGGGTGTAGTTTAATGGTGGCTCGGAGGCCTGCGCTTAGACCCTCGTTAGATTAAAGAGCTGGGTGTGCACTTGCTGTAGCTGTGGATCACCTGGTTTTGTTGTGTAGAGATGGTGGACAAATACGGTGCGAGGCTTTGAATTAGCGCACGGAGAAGTTGGGTGCCAAGAGGAACAGGCATAGGCAGCTCGCACGGGGGGGTCACAGATGAAAGAGGCCCGAACCTCAAGAACTTTTACAATTAGAGTCAACTATGTCCTCAAAACACATTCATGAATTGATTTTTGGATAATACTTTAAGATATACTTCATAGTAAACTATTAATAAGGCGTTGGTTGTTTGTTTTTGCACTTATTTACTAGGATTTGTTGATGGCTTATAATAATAAAAGTGATATTAAACCGTGAACAAAATGTGTAAGTGAATTAAAGCTGTGGTACGTTGTTTTTCCATGGCAAAACTGGAAGTAGGTAAGTGTTTCTCATTCGTTCCTGGCTCTCACAAACCTTTTGGCACATTGTTGATATCTACAAGCATTCATTTTCACGCCTTAGAACAGCTTTTTTCAGACAGCAAGCGAAACGCTGCAACCGCCCCAAGCACAGCCAATCAGAGAGCTGCTTTTGGCTCTTATTTCTGTGTTGATGAAACATAAAACACTTTATTATTAGATGCAGTCAACGCACAGTGGTCACATTTTTGTAACAAAGTACTGCTTTTACAATGTTGCTCTTTTGCTAAAACAAAACAAAAAAATAAATCTAATTTACAAAAAACATTCAGGTACCCCCAGCTTTAATAAGGCACTTATTTAAATATGTTCAATAACCAAGTCATAAATGCTTGTATATGTCTTATAAGTGCTTATAAACAAATGACTAGTGCATATTAACATCTTATAAATAGTTTAATAAAGATGATAGAGTAGTTTAGGAGTGACAGAAATATACCTACTTCAATTTTGCAAGGTGTTTTTTTACAGTATAGTGCTGCTTTTGATTTATTTTTTGTTACAATTTTTTTCTGTAAAAGAAAAAAATAATTGCTGCTGCTGCTAAAAAAAGGAAAAATAACAAATATCAGTATTGTGAGTTCAACTGTTATAAAGATGATACAGTAGTTATATACGATATATATATTATATACGAAATATACGTACTTCAATTTTCAATTTTGCAAGATGATTTTTCTTTACAGTATAGTATGCTTGTTTGTGTGATTTGTAAAAAAACTCTGTAAAATTAAAAAATATTGTTTATATATTATAAAATTAAAAACGTATTGTTGCTGCTGCAAAAAATAAATACATAAAAAAAAAAGATTACATAGTTCAAATGCTATGAAGAAAAGTTATGAATATTAAATTACGTCCATTTAGCAAGGTGTTCTTTTACTGTATAGAACTGTATTATTATGTCTTATGTTTATTTTGTGAGGTAAATTTGGTGTCAAAGGTCAAATGATGTAAATAATGATGAATTTTAAAATAAACTCACCTTTTTTAATTAGATTGTTTAACTGTTTTAACTGCAACACATGCTACAAATAGTTACCCTTGTTTTAGAGCAAATTTCTGTCGAACCACTAAAGGCACCCTCTCGTCTCGCCGTTTTAACCCTCACATACCATAACCCTCCTTTTGAATCGAATGAAACGCGCCGTAAAAGTGCGTGGCGGGCCTGTTGCGAGTGTTTGTACGTACGCTTGTTGCTACCGTTTTTTCACGTATACATCAACAGAAACATAGCGTGTTTAGCCCGGCGCGCCCTGCTCTCCACTGCACTGTTGTTTTGTTTCTTCTCCTGTATTATCCACCTGCTGTCAAGCCTCTTTGATCCTCAGCACATTCAACATTTGCTGTTTCCATCAAATCTTGTTTTTGGGAGAGCTGCCAATAAAACCAGGGCTTTTGAGGGTGATCTCCCAGAGCAGCGAGACAGGGACTAGACCAGCCCCCCATACCCCTCACACACACACACACACACACACACACACACACACACACACACACACACACACACATATATCTGTTTCTCGCCGCAGGCCAAACAATCATAGGATTTATTGATTTGAGAAGAATTACGCCACTGGACTGTGACCAAACTGACCAATGGATCGCAAGCAGAGTGTACAATTAATCTTTACTAATAAGCCCAACATGTCTCAATTTATGACCCTATAGTGAAACAGGCAGACTCTTGTCATTGCTCACATACAATTAATGGGACTAAATCATAATAAACTTAATCACATTAGTTATTATACCGCATTATAATAACTACACCTTGATTAGACAGTAAAGCATGAATTAAGACTGAATTCTAATGAACAAATAGTTTATTAGGAATCATTCTGGCATAGGTACTACTTAATAAACGAGTTCAATTCAGTAATTACTAAGCCTGAATCATTCTTAATAAACTATGTGTTCATTCTGAATTAACCCTTCAAGCTACATTAAGAATATTAAAACTGTAGTTATTATAAAGTGTAATAGTTAATGTTTAAAAAGTAATAATGGGAGGAACTTAATGGCAAAATGCTGTTTTAATGGTTAATGGTAAAATTATGTTTTTGTTCTATTTGTTAATTTTCTACCGCTTGTTTCCGTTAGGGGTCGTGGGTGAACACAGAGACATGGACATGAGGGCTTTACTACGAAGCTGGATTAGTGGGTTAGCCAGGTAACTTTGGGGTTAAACCTAGAGTGGGGATACTACGAATCACTCCTTACCAGCGTAAATCTCTATGGCAACAGGCCGCAAACTCCTAACCTGCCCCGAACCAGGTTAAGGTCAAATAGCGCATGCAGCTGACCAATCGGATCTCACCCTCACTATCCACAAAGAGAGAATGTCTAGGGATCGACAAAACACATTGGATTTTCCTGATATTATCTTTTTGAGAGGAACTGATTCTCGCATGAAGGAATCGTTGAGGAATCTACAGTAAATGATTAACATGCAGCTTGTCATAGCCTCAGCTGTCAATTTGCACAAACCCAAGTGCAGTAAAGAAGACAGGTTCATTATTACTCAAACTAGAGCTTGGTTCTAATGGCCTGATGTTGTCCCGTGAAGAGATGTCATTTGAATTGATGGAGCTCTCCTCAAAACGCATCGTCTTACCCATCAAACTTGACTTTAGCTGCTGCCACTGTGTTTCCCTTTGTCAGAATTTTACTTTCTCATATTTATTGAGGATGATCCTGTGAAAAGTACGCGGCTCTTCCCTTTTCCTTTGTTCTAATTGGCCGGCGGATGCTAACTCCGCCCCTTTCTGTGTCATTCAGAAAATCTTGGGTTAACAGAAAGAGATGTAAACCCGCTTCGTAGTACGGCTTATCCAGAGAGGCTCATGTCTCGGTTTGTCAATCCGGGTAAGCGCAACTTAGATTTAGCAGTGAACCTACACATGTGTGTTTGGACGCAGGGAAGACGCCGGGGAACCTGGAGAGAAGCCACTGTGACACGAGGAGAACATGCAAACTCCACCAGAGAGATCAGAGAGATGTTTGGTGTTCTGTTTATCAAAACAACAAAATTTGGTTTTTCATCATGTAATGTTTTCTTATAGAAATAAGACATTTTATGTGTAAAAACTGAATATTTGGGAGCTTTCAATCTGAAAAATGGACAGAACTAGATTAAATTTTTTTGGGTCAATTTTTTTTTAACAAAATGGATTCTGGATTTCTTTATTTAGTTTTTGAGTAAACTTGATCTGACTGAAAATGTGCCTAATGTTTTTACTTAAAACTTCAATAAATCAGATTTATAAAACAACAAATCCTTCTGTATTCCGTCAGAATTTTGTTACGTATAAAATTGCTTCTTGATGATCTTTTATGTCTCTGTGGGAGAAAAATGCATTTTAAGAAAACAGCCTTTGAAATTACAATGTCCCAGAGAAATCTGTACATGAAGTGGATTAACTTAAACAATAAAAAAAAAATCTTTAGGGGCAGATTGGACAAGTTTGTTGTTTCCACGTCAACGCCTATATGTTGAGCCTTAAATGTTTGTTATAGAATGTGGTTACACAAATATAGTAATAATATTGATTGATTACAGTCGAACATTAAAGTTAAGTTAAGTTATGAATGAAGTCTTTGTCCATGCTTTAATAAGTGTAAGTGTTACTGGTTCTAACTAAACATGTGAAACAGGCTCAAACAGTTCTTTTTGATGATGATTAATGATTAGTTGTTTATTTATCTGTTTTATGACTTTAATGCATCTTTTTCTCTTATATTACGCACTTTGAAATACTTGTGTGCGAACTGTGCTCTACAAATAAACCTGTCTACATGGATCAGAGTTCTTAGTAAAGCAGATAACTTTATCAATACAAATATTTTACTTCGGTTACTTGTGTATAATTTAAGTTGATTTAGGTCTGCAGATACGCAAGTTGAATAAAAGCTTTAAACCCCTTGTACTTTTCCACAATTTTGCTTTACATTAAACAGAAAGAAGTTCAATAATTTCACCAAAAAATAGCTGCGTTCTTGTTTGTGTAACCAGACATATTAGTGGGCCGTGCATTACCTTAATTAGAAACAGCACCCCAAGCTCTATCTATTGATCCTTCCGCTCACCAAATCCAAAACTTGTGTTGGACACGGAGCGGCCATCTTTGATTAATCACCTCTTAATCATTCAGCAAACTTCCTCCTCTTTGGCCCCAGCGTTTTGTATTTTTAATTTTCTTTTCCCAGTCACTTTATTTGATGTTTTGCGACTTTTCATGTGTTGCCAGTGGATCGGCGCCTTTAGAACGACGACGCTTCCTTTTGCCGCGGCGGCTTGGGTGCATACGTCTATGAATATTCTCCATTGATGAATAGCAAAAATGGCCGCCCTGCCTTTGATAGCCTCCTGCTCGGGTCCTGGGTGATGTCATAATAGTGGGACGCCGACTCGGGGCAAAACATCCCAATGCACAGGACGCAGGAGCAAACATTTGAGGCCCCCTTTGACGTCCTGTGTGTTTAATATGAGAGCGGTCTTTACAGAAGCGAATCGCGCGGCCATCGGGGAGCGCCAGTGTTTTTAAGGTCAGGCCATGGTGCTTCCTCTTCAGTCAACTTGAGCATCTTTGATCACTTGTTGTTTTTGAGCGTGCCACTGTGAATGGTGGCCAGGGCTTTATAATGTATGAGCGCATTACATAGTGATGATTGGCTTGGCAGCGGCAGAAGTTGAGGAGAAAGTGTCGGGAAGATGTTCGAAGAGAAACTTTGCGGTCTTTGGGTGGTGCTCAGGAGAAGGGAAGGTTTTGCTGAAGTCTTGTTGGGTAGAAGCAGAGATTTTTTGATGCAGGTGCTGGATGCAGTTATCAAAGAATGTGATATGAAAGAGGTGTTAAAACGTCTCGAAACCGTGGGCCTATACTGTACTCCTTTCCATTTTAGTTGTAGTTAACTTAAAGCTTACCAAAATACCGCAGTTGCAACCAAACTTTCCTTTCAAGAGTGTATTTGATATTGGTAAAAGAGATATTTCCAATTTTCTGAATGTTCTCCCTGCGATTCTCCCTCATTGTACTCTGCTCCGTCCAATAAAGCCATCAGGCAAAAAAATCTAAAAGAACACAAACAGCATGTAAATGTTCCTTTTTTTTAGTAGCTTTTAGTCATTATAACATTGTTACCTCATCAAAAACTTACCTGGAGTCGAATTTTGCTTCATTAATGCTCTAATCAAGTTTGTTTACGAGGTCATCTTCGTTGCTCCTTCTCTAGGCCTTACAACACTCAACTTTCAACTTTCCCAGATTTGTGACGTCAAAGGTAGAAATCCTGAAGTTCTGAGCTTTTCTGCCGTCAAATCTTGCTAGAATTACAATTGCGTGCTTGCCTTAGCGTGTTGGGCCAGCTAACCTTTGTTTTTTCCCCATGGTAAGTCCCAGAAGTACTCAAGAGCATATATAAAGGCCAGTACCCAAAGGAAATAACGCATCATTACCATCATTTTATGTCCTTAAAAAAAAAAGAAGAAAGAAAGAAAGAAAATGTCTCAATTTCTAAAACTTTGTCCAGCTGACGACCTTTGAAACCTTTTCTACTCTGAATCAAGTAAGGCTTAATCTTTAAATTTGCACAATCAATCCTCCAGCCACTAACTCCTGTCCAGGTTCTGTGATTGGTTGAGGCCTTCCATACAATACAATACAATACATTAACCAAACCAGCTGATACAGCTGATGAACTGAGTGCAAAATAAGTTGGCGCCTGCTGTAAAACACACCGTATTCAATTCCACCTTTTTGTTTTTACTTTCAAAGGATGAACGTCCAAACACTTCTATCAACAATTCAAATCAACAATCTTTAAATGTTAGAGCTAAAAGAATAGATATTGTTAGGTGTCAATTAGGAATGATACAAGTTTTGTGTCATCGCAGTGTTGTCTAGAAGTATTAATAGTTTAAGAGCAGTATTGGAACCATAAATAACATCTACTTTTCAGTGTTGGTAAAGAATAACTCTAAACATTTAGTTTCCTTCTAGAACTTTTAACACCTGACAATGTCTTGTGTACTGTTCCTTTCAGGTAAACGGTCTGTCTGCGTCTGCTGATCACTTGCAGGTCTACAGATCGTCTAACAGAGGTTGTGGAGGCGGGAGCAATGCTATCGAACCCTTGTCCTGGTTTCCCTGCTGGATAATGATCTCTTGAAAGTGTGTGTTTTTTCCTCCTCGCGCAGTTCGAGCGCCGGTGCTGCAGATGAAAGCTAGTTCCGGGGCTAGTGCAGGTGTTGGAAATGGAGATGGCTGGCGGAGACTAAAGACAATACAAATTTGAAGTGAAAACGCTGCTGGCACGCCTCCTCTGTTCTTAACACGTGCCGCCCCGGGCCCATCCATTATTCATGGCTTTGTGCGCGGCGCGTGCCACTGTGTTCGCTCGCCGCTCACACAGGAGGTGTCTGTTGCACTTAAAGGTACACTATACTATTTGTATGTGTTCCTCCCAGCAATACTGATACTGTTCCTGCTTGGAGTACTAGAGTTTTATGAGCACGATATGATGTGTTGGTCTTATGTCTTTTGCTCCAACAGCTAACAAAAAGTCAACACATCTTTGAAGTAATCCTTTTGATAAATGCACTAATTGGACAAAAAAAAAAAAAAAGCCACGTGTATTGTATGTGTGATTGTAAGTGATTTCTTACAATTTTAAAACAGTAACTATTAAACTTTTAGCTAAGGCAAGGCAAGGTGAGTTTATTTGTAGAGTATAATTCAAACACAAGGCAATTCAAAGTGCTTTACACAACAGAATAAAATTGCATTAAAATCATCTTAAGACATACAAAATCATTACAAAAAAGACAATTGTTTATTATCTTGTCTAGCTGGAGAATTGCAGAAGTTATATGAGTTTTGGAGTTGCAAATTCTCAGGAAAAAAAATTAAACGGTATGCAACTGTTTACTTTATTAGGCATTGAATATTCACCCTTATTTCTGCCAAGGATTAAAGGTCACTGAGCTTAAATATATATATAAAAAATTAAAAAATAAAGGTGCACTGTGTAATTTTAAACATGAATTTCCATCAACACAAGCAGGTGATGCCACAGGGTCGAGGTGGAAAGGCAAGAGTTCACATTTTTCAATTATTTTTATTATATTGTATCGTATTGTATTTTACTTTTTTAATTCTATATTATTTTTATGATTTTTAACTTTTTTCATTTTTTAAACAAAAATGTCCCCCCATTTTTTCAATTTTTCCCACCCTTGTTTACAATGAAAAACCTATAACTGAATTCATGCACATCCAGGAAACAATCCCGTGGCGGCAAAAATTACGCACCGTTACTCATAGGGAGAGACAAACTTCATCATTTACATATCTGTCCATTTATTTATTCCAATCCCATTCATGTTTACCAATTCATCACTCTTTTTTTTTAATCAATAACAATAACTACAAATTGCATTCCTTTACACTTTAGAAACTCCAGGTTTGTCAGTCTCTCTGTATCCCTCTCTCTGTCTGCTCACAGTTTTTAATGACTGGGATTAGGGCCTGAGCTTTTGGTGGCTAAAGTGGAGAGAGAGCCCGTTATCTGCGAGAAAACAGCGAGGAAGGAGAAGCGGGGAGGGGGAGTGTGGAGGCGGGGGAGGGGGGGGGGGCGGGTTTGCTGGTGCGTTGTACACTGGGGGTATTTTTCAAAGCAGCGCAGACTTGAAGCCATTGGGAGACTCCTTTGACTTTAATCTTGGCTGCTTCTTTGAAAATTATGACCGAGGACCACGGTTGCTTCATTAAAAGACATGTTCTGTTTCTTGTGTAGTTTCAGCCAGCTTTTTTTCCCCCCATCTTCTTCTATTCCTCGGTTCTTTGTGCACGCGCTGCTGATGCGGGCTTTCTGAGGGGGGCCTCCGGAGCACCTTGCCCGGCCGTGTGTATGTAAATAAGAGGGTTAATGGGGTGGACGGGCGCACTTCAGCTGGAGTGGCCACTTCGAATCCACTCCAGTCTGGCCACGGAGTCAATGAGAGACAAATTGGAAGCAGCAACTGGTTCGTGGGCCACTTGTGCGATTCCACTGGCCCCGTGAGCATTTCCAAACTTATCAACAACTGGGATTCTTTGAGTGTAGGTTATGTCATCTAAGAAATAGGAATAATGTATGGTTGTGTGGTATAAGTTATTTGAATTCAAGTGTACATTTCAGTTTAATACTTTACGTAAATTTAACATGATTATTGTTACATACATATTGTTACTTTCTTGTTACAAACTGAGTAATAGTAAGACATTTCTTAGACCAGTGTTTTTCAACCTTTTTTGAGCCACTACACACTTTTCTGTTTGAAAGTAAACCATGGCACACCACCTGCAACAACTTTACCAAATCAGACCTTTTAGTTAAAAAGAAAATGTGTATAAAATGTGGTGCAAGATCCGTACCATTGTCAGGTTCTTTCAATTTGGCATTATTGATAGTTTTGCTTTTTTTTCTTGGTGGAGAAGTTTTCTCAGGACACGTCAAAATGGTGTGTATGTGTGAATCCATTTAATTTAAAGTAGAAGTAAGTAATGTTAAACGTCTTTGTAAGCCCGTGTGGTGGTTATAAATGTATTTTTGGGGTATTTGAAGTTCCCGCAGTCACCCCTTGCTGTCTCTGCGAGGAAAACCAGCCTTGTAACTTTCCTGACACCGACCCAAAGACAACTCTCCTGAGAAACCATGGCTCTCTTTTTATATTTGGTGACATTAAATGTTTTTGTATGTGATTGTACTTCCTTTTTTTTTCAATACAAAGGAAGGGGGAAAAATTATGCTTCTGATGTCTTTTTACGGGCAGTGTATTTTCACAAGAGAGCTGCAGGGGGAGCGCTGTTGCTGAAGTTACTTGGTTCTGCTTGAAAATACAACAAAAAAATTCAAGGCGCACTGGTTGAAAATTACAGGCTTAGACTAGGGTTTAATCCAAAGTGTTACAGGTCAGTTTACGTGTGTTATGTGTAATTACAAGTCGTTACACAGTGCATTATAATCAGGACACATTTTACACTGTCCGTCACATAAAGGCCACACATTACTGAAGGTTGTTTCGCAGTCTGATACGTTTGGGTTTCATGCCATTATAGATCGTTTCGCAAAATGTTACGTTGGAGTGACATGTAATTACAGGGGCACACAGTCGCATGTTGTTACACAGGATGTTATGCAGGATTATATGTAATTACACTAGTTATGTGTTATAACAGGTTGTAACAGTTTGTTACTTTAGGGTTACATGTGTTAACAGGTTGTTACAGAGTCTATTATGTCAGGGTAACATGTTATTACAAGTTGTTACACAGTATGATCAGTACTGTTATTAAGTGTTACACAGTGTTTTTAACAAAAAACTCTCATAATCAAGGTCTACTCAATGTTTTGATACATGTAGGGCAGAAATACTTTTGAAAATACTACAATATATACTTTTTTTTATCCAAAGAAATGAACCACAACGTAATTCTAAAAATGCATGTACTTTATAGAAAAGTTTGTGCACTATTGAAATGCAAAAATGGACATCACGTGGATTGCACATATACTGATACTGATACTGAAATTTTGAAAACATTTGCACGGTATGAAAACATTTTGAGTACATTCAGAAGTAAATCATTATTTATGATCAGTAAGTTGTTGGCAGATAACTACAATGTTTTGGCCAAAGGCTTTTCTGTAAAAAAAAAAAAAAAGGCAAAAAAGAAAAGAAAATCTTTTAGTTTCACCATCCCCATTCAGTGAGATACAAAATAGCTTTTCCTTTGTGAAGACGTGTTTTTAAGAGAGCAAAGATTAGAACTGGGAAACACTATTCACACCTCCATATTAGTTTTTATTTGTTTCATTTTGTTGTCTTTTTGAGTTATAATACTAATACTTTTATACACTGGAAGTATTTTTCCAGTGTATAAAATATGGTAGAACATAAATTATGGATTTTAAGTTACACTTCACTTTATTGTAATTACACCATAACCACATCATTATAATGGACTTGTGTATTTACTCCCAGAAAGAACTGGAGAAAAGAAAGTTCAGCCTTAGAAAATACTAACTAGAGGGGATTTGCTTTAACTAAACCTTCTGTTCCCATAGTAATTGTACACAATGCATTGAAGGGCTCATCAAATACACAAACAGAAAATGATATTGCTGATTTAAATTTATTTTAATCAATTTTCTGAAATACTTTATCTTGTTCCTTTTTTTTCTAAAAAGCAGTCCCACAGAAATCCACCCTCACATTTATCAATATTTTCCCATATGTCAGTGCACGGTGCATATCCTCAGAAGGCGTCAGAAATGTAGAGAGCATAGAGTCTGAGTCAAATGCCACAAAGCACTAATCGATGTCTTGCTGAGTTCACACACTGAGCCTGCACAAACCAGGGCACAGCCAGCGGTCTCTAATGACCTGGACCACTGACTCCACCCACCTCCGTCCTCAGTCTCCGCCCAGCCCGGGTCTCCATAGTACCGGATCAGCTGAGCGGCTAACCTTTCCCTCTCGGAGTCACAGACAGGGCGAGCCGGTAAATGCTTCATGAAGTGCCAGTTGTGGAGCCGTGCCACTGCCGCGCCCCCCCGGCCCCTCCAGCGGGACGCGCGTGTAGGTTGTGATCCTGAGTAAACCATATGTGTTTAAAACATTGACTACATGCAGTATTCATGGTGTTCAGCGATAGGTCTAAACAGTAGGGCAGTCTCACGCTGGCACTGAGAGGGATGTTAGAGTCAAACAATATCAAAGGTCTTATGTAAGCATGCATTTTATACGTAACAGCATTAATATTCTGTATTTCATCTATTAGGATTCAGTACAATGTATTTTTAGAATTGCAGTGAACTATTGAGGAGATGTTTTAAAATGTTTGTGCGTCAGCCATTTTAGGAGGTAAACATGGAGCAAAGGTCAGTCAGTTTCAGTGTTATGTAGTAGGGGTTTGATGGCCACCCTGTGAGGATAAACACTAATCTGTTATAGAGTACCAGAGTACAGGCCAGGTGAACAAATTTGAGCATATAAGAAAAATAAACAACATTCTATTAAAATAAGAAAAAATATATGTATAAAAAATAAATAGAACAGCCATTTAAGGAGCAATAACCCAGGGTGTACACTGACTCTGGTCCGCGTCCAATTCGGGACCCGTGTGGAAGAAAGCAAGAAAGTGCGTAAAATCGGTACGGCCTGTTACACGGACTTCGAAGCCCTGCGGTCTGCGGACAGAATCTACAAGAAGTCTATTTTTGACGGATGAGAATCTGTGAGGCATTTGTGAAACACGGACCACCGTAAACCGTAGTTGGTGTACCAGGCAATCTGTATGTGACCCGCACCACGTGGGTCTCGAACCACACCCACTCTGGAGTTGGTGTCCGAGCAGGTCACTGGGAGCTGGTCCAGAACAACCGAATCTTTAAAAAAAGTCGGCAATTGTGATTTAGGACACAGATAATAATCGCGAGAATCATAGTGTAAAGTACTTTTTATGTGGCTGTTTATGTGCTAATATTATTACTTTTTCATTCAGAAAGAATGTTTGATTTCATAACGCTAGACCTGTGAAAGAGAACTAATAAAAGATTTCAATGTTCTCTGGCCAACAATCGTGAGTAATCGTAAAATTGCGCTTATTCTTCTCACTGTAATCGTAACACAAAAAGGTAATACATACTTATTGGCAACACATCCTGCTATAATTCAAGCACATTGGCTTTATAAAACTTTTCTCTCAATATAAGATCTTGCAACCTATATCACTCACTACTCACTATCCCTTGACATATTCAACTGCGCTTCTCAGGACACTTCTCAACAATGACAGGTCAAAGAAATATGTTTCTACTGCCTGCTTTCTTGTTCTGGGCTGGGCCTGCTCATCGAACAGTTGGTGTCTCATCTCGATAAAAGGGGTTGTTGTTGATGTCTCCACACAAGGCCAGGGCGTGGACTTCTCCTCCTGTAAGTCTCTGAATGTTCTGGCCCTTCCATTAGAGCCAAGGGTCATAACAAATCAACTTCTTTATTTATTTATCATTGAACTCCAAAGTAACCTTGATCTGCTTTGAATCGTGTAGCTTTTGCATGGGTTTGCAAATGAGACCGAGCAAGACTAACCACAGCTTGATTCCTGCTGTTTACCTCTACCACCAAGCTTCAATTCCAGGCTTGTTTTGGTTCTACACCACTTGTCTGATTTATTGGCTGCCTGTTTCCTTTGTAGTTGCATGGTAAGCCAAGTCAAAGTAACACCTCTCTCAAAGTGCAATGTTTATCTAAATCCAACTTTATCAAATGGACCGATGAATTGCAGTAATAAGTGTCCCTCAGTGCGGTACATGAAACCCACACAGGCACGTCATGAGGAGCTTTGATCAGACGCGGAGTAAACAATGCAATTGACTGTGTGTAGATCAAACTCTGTCAAATCGTCATCGGGACAATTATAATAAGGCAGAGTTCTGTGAAGGGATCCAGTCACAACAACACTGTCAATTATACACTTTCTGTTTCGTTCGCTGCGACGTGCACATGCGCCTTTGTCTGGAATATGAAGCCAAAGATTTGAACGTATACTTTTTGCTTCAGTTGCGGTTTCTATTTAAGTGTCCGTGTCCGTCCATATTGCCAAATCCGATCACAGCATGCACGGTTCACTCAATCAATTAATCAATCAATCAAATCAACTTAATTTATAAAGTTTTGTATAATTTGTAATAAGTGCTTTGCAGATCACAGTAATCCTCAGAACCCACTCAACAAACCATCATGTCCACATTATCCCCACAAACACACATGCTCATACACATTGAAATAATGCACAGAGGCACAGATGAGTACAGATGAACCAGTTGAGAAAGCACCATTGGAGCGTTCTGAGCAAAACTGAAAACTACATACTATTCATTCATTTTCTACTGCTTGTTCCAGTTAGGGGTCGTGGGTGAGCCTATCCCAGTGACTTTGGACCTTAGACGGGGTACACCCTAACCGGGGCCGGCTCGTCGCACATATTCATTCGCTAGGGGAAACTTAGATTTATCAATTAACACATGCATGTCTTTGGACGGTGGGAGGAAGCCGGAGAGAACCCACGGTAACACGGGGAGAACATGCAGACTCCACCCAGAGAGATTGTGTGTTGGACTGGTCCGGGACCCACGATCTCCTTATGGGGGGGCAAGAGCTCTAACCGCTCTGCCACCGTGCACCCCACTTCATGTCATATAATGCAAAATGATACGCCTAAGATAATATACGTATAATAATATCAAATTCAACAATAAAGATCAATCAAAAGCTAAAAAGAGGCGAATTTCAAGCTTACCAGGGTCTAAAATACACACTTCTTCAGTTCTTTAGAAAGACTAAGTCTGCTCAACCTGCCCTCCATCCTGCTTTGAGTCAATCTCATAACCTGTAATGGGCATTTCTTTCTGTGACGCATGTGAAACAAATCATCTATCATTTAGATTGAAATCAAACTTTTCTCACCTTAGATTAACAGCGTTTTGTGCTTTGCTCATTGATTCTGCAGAAATTCTTGATGTTATTCAATCCCTGCTATATTCAAGATAAAGACATTTCAATTTCAGAACTTCCAGGTCTCCCTCTGGTTCAGAGAGTCTCCAAAACTACAAGACAAATCATTGGGATCAGGGCTTTTGAAACTTGTAGAGGGTAATTTTACTAGTTTTTACTACGATTTGATTATTCCCCTGGTTAAGCGGACACATAGGTACACGCTCTGCAACAGCTCACCAAGTTTGCCGCATTCTTTTAGTTTTTTCTTCTTCTTCTTGTTAGTGCACGGCTCACGCTGTGCACAAGAGTATTACCCTCAAACAAGTCTGTCCTCTTTGTTTTGATCTCTATGGGGACCCCCCTCGTGCAAAAAAATTATGTTTTGGAAAAGCAAGCCAAGACAACGTGCGCGAGAGAGAGGCAGCGTGGAATCAATACTGTCTTCTTGATTTAAATGAGGGCTACTAGCTCTGAAGTTCCTTTCTCTGCTATGTTCGTCTTGAAAGAACTGTGTGCCGGTTGCTCCGACTCCAAAGCCCAGCGCACTTTACCATTGGCATATTAATAATTTAATGCAAATAATCATTGAGTATGCGGTTTGTGGGAGAAAATTTGAGCTGAAAGACAAAAGTAGAAAGTGCGGCCTCACAGTGCGTTGAGGAAAATAAAATGAGATGTTACGCGGGCTGTGCAGCGTCTCCGCGGGCCATCCGAGCAGCCAATCCCCCCAAGAGCTGTACCCACTCCGCCAGCTCTCGGGTTTGGAGCCTGCTCCGACGTTACTGGAATGAAGTGTGTCAAACAGTGCTAGGACAAGGCTTCAAATAAACAGACTAAGGAGAAGTTAGTAAGACTCTCTAATGAGGACACTACCATTTCATAACCTTTACTGAAATTGAAATCGCGGAGACTCTATTAAAACATTGGCGAAGGATCATTTTTAGGGTGAGACACTGCAGGTTAGGAACGCAAGATTAATCACATTTCAATCGTAAAGTCTGTAATTTTGTAAAGTATCATAATTTTGTCCAAAAAACAAACTCTCCTTTTTCTTATACTGCAAAAATCAAACTGCTAATCCTGTAGTTTAGATCTGTTCAAAAAGCTGTCAGTTTGTTGGCTTAATTTTAACAGAATCTCATTTTTAAAACGCAAATCTAACCTAGTCTAATCTAATTGAGCACGGGATCGCGACGTCACACATGACAGAATTTTCCGTTAGCCCAGTGTTAAATCAATGGAGATTTTAAGATGCTAAATGCCAAACTTAGTGTTCTATAGCTAATACTATATATTGATAGATGTTTTTACCAGAAGTGACCCAGCGGTTTATCAGGTGCATGGATTTTTTGTTTATTTGGCTAATGTTTTTCTATAAGCTTAACACATCCGCTGGCATGGCAGATTTCCATGGTAACAGCTGTTTTTTGACATTCTAGCTCTATACTTGACACTAAAATCACAATTCGATATTTTCCTCAAATCGTGTGGCTCTACACCAAGTGAAGTAGAAAAATATGCATCCATGTAGCAGTTTTTCATCGTCTAATGTTTTCATACAACGATAAATCATTTTTTGTGTAAAAATGGCACATATTTCAGACATAACAATCTGAAAAATGCAAAAGTAAACGCTATCGTACTGAAAACCGGTTGAAAAACTGACATTCAACCTCATTTTTTGGAGTTAAAACTCTAATAATAAAAGCAAAGAGAGTTGCTCAGACTGCCCTTGGAGCCATTCTGTTGGGAGTCTAATTTTGACCAGTCACTCTGACCATCGACAGACTTTTTTTCAATGTGTGGTTGATTATTGCGTGAACACGTCGACTTACAAGTGCAGCTTTCAAAGCCTGTGACGCAAGAGCAGAGCAGAGCATCGTGCAGTCTGATGGAAGGGTTAGAGTTAAACATCAATAAGCTCTTCTCTTAAACACATCAAAATCTTGTAAAGTACAAGATTGGCAAGTTTTGTGAGTGTAGGTGCTTCTTAAGGGGTGATCTTTATGTCTCAGTGGGAGAAAAATGCATTTTGAGAATAGAGACAATTTGATTACATGAAATCCTAAAACATCTGTTGGTTAAGATTGGACAGTTTTGTTGTTTTGAGGTGAAATTCCCAAAGAGCAAACAGAGAAAAAAGGTGTACCCTGTGTCTTGCCTATTTAGTTTATTTGTACAAGTTTTTTATATTCAGAAAGGTTTGATTGGACTGCAGCCATTTTTAAGACAGAAGTAATGTTGGACTTAAGGTCAAATACGTTTCTTCTTTAAATCTTTAATTAGCAAATATTGCAAGGGTGTAAATCAGTCCTCTCGAATTCTGAAAATTTAAAGTGTTAACAACAACATATTTTGTATTTTTACATATTAACGGAGAAAAAAAATCACCCATGGCAACTCAACCAACCAATATTTGGACACTTTTAAAAGTTGGTTAGCAAAACTATAACATCACGCACTCTCTTTTCTTTTCATCAGTGTAATATTAATTTTGAGTTTGCCGATTAATCAACCAGAACCAAAATGAAACCCCTATAGGTATATTTAAGGATTGTAGGTTATTCTGGGTCTTGGCGTTACAGCTACAATAACATAATCAAAAAGTGAAGTGACAAATACTATTAAAAAAATATGACTACTTACTACTTTTTCTATGAAATCCATGTCAATGTCAATTATTCATGGTGAGCACAGTGGTGGAATCCTAATCACAGCTTGTTCAGAGAGTGTTGCTCAGTATTGAGATATCTCGCTAAACCCCGTCTTGGCACACTTTGCATTAAACCTTCAGCTCTATACATTCCCATTAGACTGTCAATAATTAATTTATGAGGTTCCGAGGGATTTAACACATACTTAACAATAAAGTTCTCCGACTTAGAGTGCACATTGTAATGAAGCATCCTCTAGGTTTATTTTACAGCAGAGGCACCATGGAGTTGTAAAAGGTGCCGGCTGAGTTTTGGGTTTTAACTTCTGGGTGATACAGTGTACATAATCGGTCATTCCTGATTATTTTACACGTATTTCATTGGGTGTCATACAGGTTTTAAAGGATTTGTATGCATTATTTGTGTTGTTAAAGGTCTTTAAACACGTTCTTGTGTCCGTCCACTTCTCCTGTTTTAGAACTTAAAAGAATGTATCTACTGAAAGCATACATTACTTTATAAGAGGCAGTCCCTCATCAGGATTTGTGTTGTCACGTCTTACAGGCAGCAGAGGGAATTGCATGGGGAAATAAACAAAACCTAGCTTATTCCCAACATGTCAGCACAGCAATGCTCAGATGTCTGGTAATGATATATGGACTTAAAAACGCCTCAGAATACCTCTGAGCTCTTTTTTCAATGTTTTTGTGAGGCTCAAAGGGAAGAGTTACTAAACCAGATTCCGCAAACAAACATGAATGAAACTAATCCAGGCTAATCCAAGATAAATGAAACTGTTTTCTTTTTTTTTTTGGAGCGAGATTAATCTCATATTTTGATTAAAAGTAAATCAAAAAGTATATTTTTTATAATGTATGTCTTTTAAAGTTGGGAATCCCCGATTTTTCTTCGCATAATTAGTACATTTTGTTTTCCTTCTCATAAAGTGTATTGTAAAAGCAGAACTGTGAAAAAATCCAACCTCTACACGCTGTCTTCATCACATTTTTATTAAGATTTTATTTTATTAAACTTGAAGAAAGAGCCATGTGAGTCACCATATGACACTTGGGGATGAGAGCTAATTGGCTGTACATGGATAATACCCCTGTGTCTGGAAAAGCTGTTTTAAAGCAGTGCTCGTGGACCAAAAATCCATGCAAGTGAAAAGTAGTGTTGGGTTTGCGAGAGTAGGAAACACTGAATTAACTATTTCCTTATTCCACTGTCTGAAAACTAGGTACCTCACCTTTAAGGCTCCTCCGTTAGAACATCATGAACAGCGGCATCATTCAAGGCTCTTTAATCAATGTTATTGAATAGTAATAATAGTAGCTATAGAGAACCTGTTGGGCCAGACAGCAGCTCAAAGAGGTCAGGGGCCCTCCTGAATGAAAGGTTAATAGCTGATCATGTCAAAACCGTCTAACTTTGTGCTTTGACATCTTATTTTTAAGAGTAAACATTGCTAGTGACAACTGTTACATTCTCAAGCTTGTTATTAAGTCATGTCTTTAGGGACCCTCTTCAGCTTGGGGCCATTGCCTGGTTTGCCTTAATGTAACTCCACACATGCAAAACATTAAATAAAAGCACAAACTCAACTTCATCTTTCGCTGTCAACCAATCTCCAACCTCTGTCTCCTTTCTTACAACAGCATCAGCCACCTCTGCCTCTTTATTCCCAAATGAAATCCATCAGAATCTCCCTTCTTCACACTGCACACTTACCATAGTTTAAATGCTAAGTTTATCTATTCAAATACTCAATTCATCTATTATGTCTATTCAAGTCTCACTCATTTTAATAACAAATGACCGAACAATCAATAGAATTTTGTAAAAAAGACAAATTCAAAGTAGATTCATTTTAAACTCTGAACGCCTTCAGGTCCAGATTCCACACCTCCATTACGCTTTTGTTACACCTTCTTATAGTACAAATAATTGAAATGTACACGTATAGAACGCCATAAGTCCAAATGATCAAGAGGCACTTCACCCAAGCACAAAAACACTCGTAAAACGCCTCCATCACCTGCTATAACAATCAATTAAAATACAATATGCAAAGAACGACTGTGTGTGTGAATGAGTGACCGCCCGTGGACATTGTCATACGGACATATTAGCGGCGGCACCGGATTCCTCCCGTGTTTTATGTGTATAATTTTCCCCTGGTAGTGCTGCTGCGGCGGAGATGGTGGAGGGACGAGGGAGGCTGAGACAGGAGAGCTGCCCCCAGTAATGAGGCCCTTTTATGGGCTTTAATTTGTCCCCCTCCCCCGGGACGCTGATGGATGGCTCTCTTTATGCTCGCACTCTTTCTTTCCCCCATCTGTGATACGAAGGATTTATTTATACCCTCATATTAGCTCTCTAACAAGTGCCGCCCTGCCATTACCACCACACACACAGACTCGCCGTATAGACTGCTGGGTTAGAATAACAAGGTTTGGTTTGATCCCTTTTTAAACGCGTGAATAGAGTTTAACCCGTGTGGTACAGGCTACAGAGAGAGCAATGCTGGGAACGGAACTGATGCTAGGTCGAAAATGTTGCTGTCTGTGCCAGATATGGAGAATAACTTGGTGGCTGTGGCTCTGGTGTAAGGAGTTTTTGGAAGGTTGTTGTATTGTGCGCTTTACGGACAGTGCCTTTGGTAATGTGGTGCGTGTGTGATTGGTGATGGTTGGTCAATGGCAGATTTTCCAACTCAGCTTTAGGAAACTGTGGCTTAAGGTGAGACGCTGCAGGTGAATAGGAAAACATCTCAAATTTATAACTTCTCCTGTAGTTTACTCACATAAATGTAAGAAACAAATGTATTACACGTTTTTCATCAGGTCATGTTTTCATGTAGAAATAAGGCATTTGATATGTAAAAATGGCCAAAAATACACATATTTGGGACATATAAATCTGAAAAATAGACAGAACCTGGTTTAAATTTCTTGGTTCATTTTGTACATATATTAGTTACAAACAAATGTACAGAGGGGGTTTCTTATTTTGTTTTTGAGTAAACTAGATTGGACTGAAAATTAATCTAAGAAATTCATTCATTCATTCATTTTCTACCGCTTATTCCCGTTAGGGGTCGCGGGTGACTGGAGCCTATCCCAGTGACTTTGGGCCTTAGGCGGGGTACACCCTGGACAGTGGCCAACTTGCCGCAGGGCTAACACAGAGATACAGACAAGGACAGACAACCATTCATTCTCACATTCATTCACTATGGACAATTTAGAGTTCTCAATTAACCTACACAGTCATGTCTTTGGACGGTGGGAGGAAGCCGGAGAACCCGGAGAGAACCCACGGTAACAAATTTTGCCTAATTTTTTAAACTTCAGGCTTAGAGTTAGATATCAAAAAATCCTTCGGTACGTCTCATCAAAATCTTGTTGAGTCCAAGATTGTAATGTTTGGTGTGTGGGATCTTCTTTAAGTGGCGATCCTTCTGTCCTGAGGGGCGAAAAATGCATTTTAAGCAAATGGCCTGAATTTACAATGTCCCAGAGAAATCTATGGATGATAGATAGATTAAAATAAATTATAGAACATATTTAAGAGAAGATTGGATTAGTTTGTTGTTTCCACATGAAGAGAGAGCAAACTAACCAAAACACCTGCCTGTAGCGTCTCGCCTTAAAGGAGTTTGAAATGTGGAAGTAAGTGTTGAGAGTGAAGTATTCTTTGATTTAATCGTCAAACAAAACAGTTGTTGTTTTTTTTATTCAAGCCATTATTTTATACTTTGTGTTGTAATGTTTGAATCATGCTTTTGGTGAGAAATATTTAAGTATTTTTAAGTTGGAACGACTTCTGCTTGCACCAAGTTTTTCCATTGTGTTTGTTTCTTTGCTGTTGTCTTCTAGTGGCTTTAGACGCAAGTTTCTTTTTCTCGTTTCTTGTTCTGCGTTAATGCTAACTCAGGCGAGCTTTGTTTTGCAAAGTCTGTTGGTTCAACAAATATAGTTATCGTCAATACGTTGTTTTTTTCTCAAGATCAAATCAGCCTTTGATGAAGAAGCATCATTATTATGTCTTTACATCAGTGTTTCTCAAACTTTTTCAGACCAAGGACCACTTTGTTGTTGAAAACCAAACCCTGGACCACCTAACCTGCAAACACGCCCCCACCGCCAACAACAATTTAAATTGAGATTTAGATTAGGATATTTTGTGTTTAATTATGAATTTATTAGATGTATCTGTTACAAATAGATTACTGCAATAGGGATGTATTTTGATCATATAAAATCTGTAGTTGGCTCATCAGTGCAGCATTTTAAACAATCCTCTGCTCTTACATTCACAAAGATGTTGGTCTATAACTTATTTAAAGACAAAAACAGAGCTAACACTGAGGAGACATCACTCCACACCCTGTGTCTCACCTGCTCCTCCTCTGTGTCTCACCTGCTCCTCCTCTGTGTCTCACCTGCTCCTCCTCCTCTTCCTCCTCTGTGTCTCACCTGCTCCTCCTCTGTGTCTCACCTGCACCTCCTCCTCTTCCTCCTCTGTGTCTCACCTGCTCCTCCTCTGTGTCTCACCTGCTCCTCCTCCTCTTCCTCCTCTGTGTCTCACCTGCTCCTCCTCTGTGTCTCACCTGCTCCTCCTCCTCTTCCTCCTCTGTGTCTCACCTGCACCTCCTCCTCTTCCTCCTCTGTGTCTCACCTGCTCCTCCTCTGTGTCTCACCTGCTCCTCCTCCTCTTCCTCCTCTGTGTCTCACCTGCACCTCCTCCTCTTCCTCCTCTGTGTGTCACCTGCTCCTCCTCTGTGTCTCACCTGCACCTCTCCCTCCTCTGTTTCTCACCTGCTCCTCCTCCTGCTCCTCCTCCTCTCCCTCCTCTGTGTCTCACCTGCACCTCTTCCTCCTCTGTGTCTCACCTGCTCCTCCTCTGTGTCTCACCTGCTCCTCCTCTGTGTCTCACCTGCTCCTCCTCCTCTCC
Source organism: Rhinogobius similis (assembly GCA_019453435.1). Taxonomy (NCBI): domain Eukaryota; kingdom Metazoa; phylum Chordata; class Actinopteri; order Gobiiformes; family Gobiidae; genus Rhinogobius; species Rhinogobius similis. The sequence goes on along the minus strand of CM033622.1, from coordinate 32,960,826 downwards.
CTCCTCTGTGTCTCACCTGCTCCTCCTCCTGCACCTCTTCCTCCTCTGTGTCTCACCTGCTCCTCCTCCTGCTCCTCCTCCTCTCCCTCCTCTGTGTCTCACCTGCTCCTCCTCCTCTCCCTCCTCTGTGTCTCACCTGCTCCTCCTCCTCTCTCCCTCCTCTGTTTCTCACCTGCTCCTCCTCCTCTCCCTCCTCTGTGTCTCACCTGCTCCTCCTCCTCTCTCCCTCCTCTGTTTCTCACCTGCTCCTCTCCCTCCTCTGTTTCTCACCTGCTCCTCTCCCTCCTCTGTGTCTCACCTGCTCCTCCTCCTGCTTCTCTTCCTCCTCTGTCCGTCTCCATGTGTCCACGTCTGTGTCCGTGCTCTGCGGTCTCATCTCGTATGTGTGTGCTAGTGGCACTGCCGCCATGAGCACAAGACCTCCTCAAGTCTCTCCATATTCTCTCGCGGTGACGCCATGAGTTCCTCTGCTCCGCGCTTCTGTCTGCTGTCTATCTCCATGCACTTTTGTATCGTCCCGTACATGCGCTCGCGGTGCTGTTGTGAGGCCGATGTGCGCGTCCTACCCGTGCGTACCTGTGCATGTCCCGGACACACAGCTGCCATTGGGCACCGCGCGCCCCTGGTGCAGGTCAGCGGTAGTTTCGCTGTTTAGATTTTGACTCGCGGTTTTAACTTTCTATGGTCTCCCAAGTCCGAGGTTTATCAAACGGGTCGTTCTGTGCGTCAGTCACATGCAATCAGAAGCTGGACGAAAGTAAGAGCTGCGCCTTTGCTGCGCAGTGACTTTTAGAGCGGATCCTGCTGGTGACGTGTTGTAGAGAAAACAGATTAAACAAGAACTGAACTGACTAGAATTATTTTCCGTAGAATATGTGTAGGTCAAATAAAGTTCTACTAAATGTAAAAAGTATTAATTTAAGGAACAATTAAATAAAATGTAATATTATTTTCAAATTTTCTCTAAAGCAGTGATTTGCAAACTGTGGTCCGCTGACCACTAGGGGGGCGCTGGCGGACCACTATTTGCGAATCACTGCTTTACATCGTTATTTTGCCATTTTGTTCTCACCTGACTCTGCGTTCTCTCTTGTCCAATCATTTCACCGCTGAACCGTTCCATGTGTCTAAAGTGAGCCAGCTCGCTAACTTGCTCAGCTTCCCAACATCACAGCATCATCGATCAGCAGGAAATGTGTAATTTCAATGTGTTTGTCTCTACCTGCAAATATAAAACTGTTCTTGAAAAGATTTAAGATGTAACAACTTGTCATGTATGCGTTCTGCAGCCTTGCTCCAGTCTGTACTGTCAACATTGTAGATGCAGCCAAAGTTCCAAAAAGGCTAAAAAAGGCTAAAAGTTGTACTATTTGTTTAGCCTTCAGACATTCAAAGTATAGAAAAGGACCACAAGCCATGTACACAGTATTTTTAACTTAACATGTGACCTAAAGCAAACGGTATATAACTCACCTCAATGTAAACATGAATTTAGACTCTCCTGTACTGCGTTCAGAACTCTGCATGTAAGTGTATCTCTGTCCTTTGAATAAAAGCTAAAAGAACAAATTGGCACCAGTGTCTTTTTCCAGGGAGCAACATCTACAAACGTTTGTTCTTATTTTGGAGCACTATATCCGAATGATCTGCAGAAATGGTATGATCTGCGTGCACAGCTATGTCCCACGTGATGCTCGCGACACTGATGTTGATGACTGTATGTGGAAAAAGCTCACATACTTTTCACTCATTATCAAGCTATTACTGTACGTTGCGTACAAGAAAAGGGGATTCATTATGTCTTCAAGGACCATCACAACAGAATAATCTAACTGAAATGAGGTCCACAAATAACAAAAATATATTCAGAAGAGTTAAGTCTTCAGCTGGTGTCCGTCAGCTTGGCATAGGTCATTGAGGCTGTCATTTTCTAAGGAAGTAAGTACTGTATTTCTAGTTCTTTGACTGTGCAAGTATGAGGAAGAGAAAAAAAAAACACAAAACATTTCGCCCCTGGGCAGTTCATTGCGAATTCTGGCTGACTCCAGCTCGGCATTCACTCTGGGGAAGTGAAATTTAAAAACTAACTTAAAAGTTTATCACCGGTTGGCAGTTTTGGCAAGTGATAAAAATGACCAGTGGGAGAGGCTGATGCGGTGTGACAGGTGCGCGGGGATGAAAATAACAGGCTGCATACGTTTAGCTTGTGTTTTCAAAGGAGCGGGCACCACGCTGGCACGGCTGCCCAGGCCCATGTTCATCCATTCACCCAGAGCTCAGGGGCCTGTCACTGCTGGCACTTCAAAGCACGCACTATCAGTCACCTGCGCGTTCAACAGCAGCAAACTCTTATTCGCTTTACATTGTTTACTTTGCATGCGTTTGGCCCAAAGACAGGTTTTGTTATAGGTTTGGTAGAGGAACGGAGTCTACAAAAGCCAAGTGACCAGGGTTCCACTAGATCCCTCTTGTCAAATTAGACAAGAACGAACACTTTGAGGTATGTTCTTGGCCATCTTACACAAGTTTGGTGTGAGAAGATACACAGACGAGCGTTGCAGGGGCAGCTCTGGGGCCAGAAAAGTGTAAATTAACTTTGAAATATATGTGTGTTTGCAGCTTTGCCTACGTTTCGTGACACTGTTGCTCCACGTGTAAATTCAGGGTTGAGTCCACAGTGGGAAAAGTAACCAAACCTTTTATGCAAGAGTATGTTACACTAAATATTAAAGATTAGAGCACACATTTCACCAAAACGTTGTGAACATGATTATATTTAAGATTTTACTTTCTATTGTCTATTTGTTCCCAGTTTGACAGTTTATAATAGTACTTCTTGGTTGGCAATGGGCAGAAAATATGACGTAGGTAGAGGTAATTCAACAACTGTTACCTAGCAACCATTTTGAAAAAAGGGCCAAAATCCACATCAATTCGACAATAGTTATGATCTGACAAATATTAATACCTAATAACCCCTTTAATTTGTTGAATGATGGTTTAAACTGTCAGAAAAATGTGTCGGTTGTGTGTAAATTGTCTTTGTTTTTTCAATGGATCGTCACTTTTTGATGGCGTAGGTGGAGGGATTCCGTTTTAAAACTAGCTCTACTTCTTGTAATTTGAAACTCGTATTTTTCAAAATTTCTTCACAAACTACAATTTCACAAATGTTAAACTATAATAAATACTTGCCACAGGTGATATCCCATCAAACTAAGTCATAATTAGACATTTTTTGACAACCTGTCATAAAGACTTTAAGGAGTAAAAGTGTAGCATCTGAAAACTACTCAAAGAAGTACTCAAGGTCACTCAAGTAAATGTAACTGACAAAATGCACCGCTGTTATTATTTTATTGTACCAACAAAGATCTTGGTATTGCATTTTGGACCACGGTCAGTGAGAATTCCAGTGCTATCTGCCGTGCGTTTATTTTAGTTGACAGAGAAGTAGTCCGGCAAAATCACTGTTCTAAATCACTACACTGTGAGGGTCTAGCTTCATGTAAAACAGAGACATAATTAATATCACAGGCGTTTCAGAACAGGCTTTTCAGACTCACCGGTGAACTATTTCACTTTGTGGCCGTGGTATATGAGCATTAAACAATTCGGATGTGTGCGTTGAGCAGTTTTACTGTACTGCACAGAGGAACAAAACTTTGTATTGTGCAATAAAAGTGCTTAACGTACGGCTTCTCATTGTTTATTGCTTACTTAAATCCAAATTCTCATCAATAAATACTGTTTTGACATTTGTATGTATGTATTGTTTGTATTGTAAGAACAATGTCTCAATCCTGTTATATTAGTTATAATAAACTAAATGGCCAAACATTTCAAACAACAATTAATATCAAGCATAAACACCAGTTACCTATGTAACTACAGTTCTATGAGTGTGTGAAGGCCACTTCCACTAAATTTGTTGTTGGGTCATGAAGCACACATTTACTTGTGGGGCAATGACATGTTGACATTAATTGTAATTTTAAAAGTGTCATTAATCAGATTTTTAATTGATTGACAGCACTAATTCTATTTAAAATAGTTAGATTGAAGTCTTTTTAATAGTTACATTTGTATTTTTGATTGCATATATCTTGGTGTTCTTGCACTTTGTGTCGCAAAAGTGAAATTTCCCCATTGTGGGACAGATATCAGTATGTGTTACAGCCATTCATTGTGCCGTGTATGCTATGGTTAGGTTACAGCGCAACTAATGATTTCATGAGAGTGAAAGCAGTTTCCTTTGAGTGCCATTAGTCGTTGACAGACCTCATCCACCTGAATGAATGAATCTGGTGCTTATTGTAACAGTAAACATATATGTACTTTTCAAAGTCAGGAGCTTGCACACAGCTATGGAGCGAGAGAATTACACAGCCACTGGCAATCCCCACTCCCACATCTGCACACTTTCTAGAGCCAGCCGTCCCCTTGAAGATGAAGTGGTGCTTTTTACCTGTTTCAATCCGTCTCCCATTCATCCTCCTGCCTTCAGCTCAGATAAGCCAAACGCAGCACGCAGAAGGAGAAGAAACACGGAGCGCTCGAGTAAACAGAACAAAAATATCTTCTCTGCTCGGCGCCTGTGGATATGTGATCAGTAACGTGGAGCATGTGCGCGGGGCCGGGCAGGCTTGTCTTGCATATTGTCAAATCACACTTCGGAGTGCGTCTCTCAGCTGAGGGCCCGCGGCTTACATAACCGTCTGAAGGGAAGGTGTTCGGAGCAGGGCCAGGGGAGGAGCGGGCCGGGCTGACGACAGGATCAGAGTGATAACAGGGAGAACAAGGCCGAGTGAGAGAGAAGAAGATCCCTCTGCATCGCCGCTGCCACGTCAGAGACAAAAACACACACACGTTAATCATGTGATGTTGTGATTTGTTTCAAGTAATGGTCAAGGAATAAGTGCCGAGTTAAATTTAAGATGATCAACAAGTAGCTTCATGCAAACATATTGTACACATTTATAAACAGTACATTCTCTACACTGGTGGTTCTCAACAGCAAACAAATATAAAGGTTTCCAGGGGGTCACCAGATGCTAAAGGGGAAACTTCTCACCTTTCAAATGTGGTGGTAGATGTAGAATCCTATTTGTTTGCTTCCAAAAACATTTTCCAGTCTAACAAAAATAAACATGGCTATAGATATAGATCGATGCATAGCCCACTTTTTTATGTTTGGGGGTCAGTACTAAAAAGGTTGAGAACCACTGCTCTATACAACATTAAACATTAGTCTTAAAATAGTACTCAACCTTATATGGAATTTTACCACAACGTCCAAGACAAGGTCATTTAGGGTAAAATGTTTGAATCCATATTAAATACAATGAATTATTTTGTTACACTTAAATGGGCTCTTTGCACAAAGCACATGACTAGCTTAGCGTCACCACTTCCTGTCTAAGTCTTTATGGGGTTTTATTAGTCTAAAATGAATAAATACTGACAGATCAGGCAGTGAACAGTCAGTTGTGCTGGATGTCTCTGACAATATGTTTAAGACAAAACAGACTTCACCAAAGGACACTTGAGTGTTTATAAAGGGACATGTTTGTGTCTCAGTGCTAATGCTAAATCTATTGCTGTGTTGTTGTTTTTTTAATAAAACAAATTAAAACTAAAATAAATTTAAAAAAATAGTAATCCTCGTATTTAAAAAACACCAAATGTACTTACTGTACTTTAAAACTGAATTGATTGTTTATCAGTTAGCATTAGCTTTGAGACATGAGGTATCTGGTGCCCATTGATGAAGTTACCAAACATCCATCTATTCAAGCTCTTTTTTAATCTTGTTGTTGTTGTTTTTTTGTTATTTTTTTAATTATTATCATTTACCGACCAAATTAAATCTTAAATTTAAGTTACATTTTAATCATATCAATTAATATTTGCATGGCAGATATTTTTGTCCCCACACTTCCCAAAACCACACTGACAGCTATCAGTCACTTCATGGTGTTCCACTGGCTGCCCATGGTGGTCCCTCAGTCTTCTCCGCCGCCTGACCCTCTCTCTGTGGGCTGCTGAGGAGGGGAGCCCACCGCAGCGCCCCTTTGGCACTTCTTTTCAACTTCCCAGTGTCCCGCGGATCAGCTTGGATCAGCGACATACAGCCATCTGCCCACTGTGATCGCCGCCTAAGTGTCTTAATTAGGCCTCGGTGCTTTGTGTGGCGCACCCTTTTTACCAGAGACAGGGACAATTGAGAAGATGTCAATAGTGTTATTACTCAAGACGGTGTTGGTTGTATGTTTAGGTTACAGAAAATAATGTTTTAAAACCTGTACCTGGACAAAACCGTTTGCATTTATTCAGTTTTGTCCACCATTTGATACAAAACAATGATCAAGCTCATGGGAAGGTAAAACGTAAAAAAGAAAGCTATCATTGACTTATTTCCAATCAAATCAAACATTTTGGGAAGAATCAGGGTCAGTTTATACCCCCAACCTACACATTTAAAAAGACAAATAATAATAAGCCTTGCGTTGGCATTCCACCATTTTTGCTTTATTACAAGTCTCTAAAGCTCATTTTTTTGTGAAATTGCCTTCTGCTTTGTAAAAGGAATTGTCGAAACCCAACACAATCTACTGAGTCAGAATATCCAACAACAATAACAGCAGCTTTACTCCTCTTTTTTCCTCAGCGCTTGTTCCCACTTATTATTAAAGTAAATTCTCACGTCAGAGGCCGGAACTGCAGTCTCATCTTCACAAAGAGTCCAGCCAATTGTTTGTGCTCCAAAGGGTTCAGAAACAGCTTCAGTTTGAATTGGGAATATTTTTAGTCCGACGTTTTAGGGAAAATCAGCAAATTGTTACAGGTTACTATTGTGGGCCATGTCTGAAAAACCTGTGAGACTGTTTCTCATTCTCTATCCATCCACACCTTTTTGGAAAATTGGTCGGCGTTTTCAGATTTTTTTTATTCCGGATTCTTTTATAAAGCTGGAGGAAGTGTTCGTGGAGAGGGAAGTCTGGGCCTCCCCGCTCAGACTGCTGCCCCCGTGACCCGGCCCCGGATAAGCAGAAGAAAATGGATGGATGAATTCTTTTACAGTTGGTAAGAAGGTCACTGGAGAAATGTCCTATTGGAACAAAAAGTGCTCACATGGGGTTTTAGGGGTTAGAAATCGGCAATTCACACCCTGCTTGAACCACTGCATACGGTTGTTATGTCCTTGAGCAAGACTCTTCATCCATCAACCCAAAACATCCAGACAAGCTCAAGTTCTGGAGATGGGTCCCTTGGCTAATTGCGTCCATTAAAATAGATTTTGATTTGATTTCTTCTTGCAGCCCAAACTTTAACCTTAACTCGGTCGTGTTGGTTGGAGAAGCCGACAGTGCCGATTCCTAACTTCCGTCAGTCTACCTTAGGGCACATGTGGCAGTGTCTTACCACTACCACCGAGTATGGAATTAATTGGAAAATACATTGTAAAGCACTCTGAGTATCTTGAAAGCTATTGCATAAATCCAAGGCAGTATCTGTGCAGAGTTTCTCATATTATTTAAAAAAGCGGATTGCTCAAGGTTTCCGATTCTTTTCTGCCGGATTATCATAATTAGTTTGCAAGAGGTCGAGGGGAAATAAACATAAAGCAAATCACAAATCGGAGCGCTTGGGGAATTAGAACCAAAAGTAAAGTTAAGTGACAAACAAAACATTGCTACTTCTGCTTAAAAACAAAACACAACTTGACAACGCATGCATATTTATCATTGTCTTAATTAACGTATCGGCCTCTGCTACACCCTGCTGTGTCATTTACGAGACAGATGCACCGCGATCCTCTCATTTCTCTGCTCTTTAGGCCTGATTGATCCTTCATCTGTCTCCGTCGGCGCGGAAAAAAGAAACCCAAAAGTCCCCGTAAGTGTTTCCTTCCCCGGCCTCCCTCCTCGCCGCTCCTCTCCTCACTCTTTCTTTCACCATCCATTATGAGGGGCTGACAGCTACCAGACGGCGTGAGAGGGGGAGAACAATGTGTTGTGACCCCTCGTACCGCCCTCCAGCTCAGGCCCCGGCCCCGGCTCTGTGTGTCCCAGCAGGGCCCTCCCTCCTCCATCCCTCCCCGTGCACGTCCAGCCTCGCCGTCCAACCCCCTAAACATCCACCGCGTCCAGCTCCGCACCAATCAATCGCTCTGCCACGCCATACAAACGATCCACCGGAGCCCATGCATCACCTGCACGCGCGCCACCTACGAGGGCCAGCGCTGGGGCCATGTCCGGAGACTGTTATGGGAACGACAAGAGGGTTTAAGGGTGTTACTGTAGAAAGAGGTCTGGCGTATCTCAATAAAAAGGATTCTTGAGCGCATTTATAAAAATCTTCATTAAATACAGTTCATACAAGGGACAACAGCACTGATCAACAGGCGATATAATGATGTAAAAAGAATCACATTTTTAATATATATATTCTGTATAAGAAATGTGATCAGTTATGTGTTGTCTGACTTGTGTCCTTTGCACATATAAAATGTACCCTTTTTTTTTGCTATAAATCATATCCTAACATTGTTCTCGAAACAAAAACATACCTGCCATTGTATTTAGCTTCATTTGTGCTTGTTTCAGTTATCCTGTTTACAAGGTCGTCTCCCTCTGAGCCTCAGAAAATGCTCAGTTCCAAATTTCTCAGATTTTTTATGTCATTGGTCGCGCTCCAGTGCTGCTTTAAGTCTGTTAATCCTTGCTAGACTTTTCCTGAGCATTTCTGTCGTCAAATCATCCTCATTTACTTAAATTAGCATCCTGGAGCAAGCTAGTTTTTGTTTTTTTCCCTAGGTTGATTCCCTCTGCTGCCAGTAGATGGCGCTCTAACACCAAATGCTGATGAGGGAATGGCTGAGTTGTAAAGCATGAGATGCCAAAGCAAAGGTCAATAACAATACCAATACTGCACAATACTTTCCCCTTAAATAATAGTAATAAAGCCATGGATTTATATAGTTAAGAGTCAATTTTGACCCGATCCAATACAAGTAATATTATGGTAAGTACTGCACTGTTGATCGTATCAGTGAGTTTTGTTCTAAAATGTATTGAAATTCCTCGACGATGAACAATTTTACCTTGGCTATCATTATTTTCTTTCAACATTTGCTTGAACTAACATGAAAAGTAAATATATATGTGTGTGTGTATTTTTTGGAGAAATCTTAAGTATCTATATTTATGGCGTGAGTATTGATAGTAGAAGCGATACCTCTGTCAGTATCAATATTTCGCATCGATCCATCCATCACTAGTGCACTGCATTATTCATTCACTCCACACTTGGTGCTGCTGAGCTATTGATGTAGTCACAGCTGCCCTGCCATAGAATGACAGAAGTGAAGCTGCCAATCCGCGCCTCAGTGCACACAATGAAGCACCTTGATTTTATACAAAGAAGAGGTGGGTGAAGTGTTTTCCTCAAGAACGCAACAACAGCACCCAGTTCAAAGCAGGGATAACACCATTAAGTCACTGCCATCCAATGTCAAAGGTGGTTTTGTCGACTTAAAACTCAAAAAAATCAAACTTAAAAATCAAAATTCAAGTGATAGGGATGGGCCATATGTGGGAAAATAATATCACAGTTCTTGGCAGCAAATCATGATTTAGGTTTTAGAATTTGTGTTAAAGCGGCATCTAAAGTAATCTGCTACTTCCGAAAGGTCACACTTGCAAATTGTTAAAACGGGAAAGAGCGTGTAAAAGTGTTTTTGTTTGACCAAAGAGCTACATTTAATATAAAAAACTGGTCAATTACAATATGTCAATTTGACCAGAATAGCGTATTGTTACAGGAGTGAGATCATGATTCGATTTTTCCAATATCTTTATCTTGATTAGAGTCATTTTGATTTTGGGTTTTGATATAAAATTTACAAGTGACAATTCTGACTGATTTCAAGCGTGAATTAAGAAAAGAAAATTTGCCACTCAGATATATTTTTCCAAATCTTCCGTTACATTTTCAAGTGGACATCGTACCGCAAATCCACACAGAAAATGACAAACTCTATGATGTTGCTGTGAAACTCAGGATTATACGACCATGAATCTCCGTTCATTGGCTTTTTGCGCGCACACATTAACTCCCGATGTTTACCTAATCCGCTATATCCTTTGTACGCTAGCTGCCCACCAATATGGCCGCTCTGTAATTGCATCCTATCCCATTCGGTCTGGGGTCCTGGCTGGTCAGCACTGCTATTGTTTACTTCTAGTCCCGTATTACTCTGACTCCCAGATATCCCTCGGGACCTCCCCTCGCCCCACCTCCCTCTACACCCCCCCCATTACCGCCACAAATCCAGCCTTCCACTCAAACACACTCCTACTCCTGACTACTGTGGCAAAATTGTGTTAATTTAGCCAGCCAGTAGTATTAACCATATTATATCAAATAACTGCCAGAGACAATTGGGCAAGCGGCTCGGTGACTTCGTTTTAATTGATTTTCCAACATGCTCGGAGCTGCGGATGATTTGGTTTCCCACTGACACTATGTTTATTAAAGGCATATTGCATAAAGGAGTAAATAGATATTGTTGGTTGGATTTATATGAGCTGTGAGGGAGTGCTCTCGTTTTAATATCACTTTAGTTTGATTAAAGTCAATATGTCGCTTTAACCTCGGGGCCAAAGGGACAGCGCGTATAGACCCTTCCACGAGTGACGTCATGAGGAAGTGCACACGGGCGACAACAACAAAGGTGAGGGTGGTTTTGTCCAGTTATTAGACTTGTTCTTCACTTTTGCAGTACTTTGCGAAGAGTGAGTCTGGTCAGCGCTCTCTCCGACGCGCCCTGAGCCAAACTCAAGCAGAAGTGTGCAATCGGGTTTGTTTATTTCCGTGACGCGTGGGAAATAAAGGGGATCGTTGCGGCCATATTTGTTTTGATACAGACAGAGCATGTGTGTCCCTGATTGGCCCATCCGCCTGAACTCGCGGAGGTGAAGGTGACCAGACCGAGATCGATTTTTATAAGAAATACAAAGAGAGAGATATATCAGTCTGAACATTCAAGATAACAAAAATAAATGTTAATAAATAAATGATTTCTGCCTTCTATAAGTAAAGTCTACTCTTCTGGGGTCCTAAAGCTCTGGCGCTGTTTTCCACTAAGCTCTTCACATACCTCTGTCCCCTCTAGGAGATTCATTCATCTGTAAAATGTATCTTTCTCATGAGTCAAACTTTAACATTGAAGAAAAATTGAGTAATATAAAGCTTATTTAAGTTCAAACTAGTACAAGAGCACAGTGCTGCCCTCCACAGGCCTCTTATGCCACATGTAGAATGCACTGTGAAAGAGTCAGAAACATGTTTTTGGCAACTGTTGAAAGAAAGAACGTTAACAAAAACAACAACTTGTCCTTTGGGCAAGACCAGGAGCCCAGGGAGCCCAGGAGAGTATAAATGGTAACTGCTCAAACCATCTTGCGATTGAAAATAACATTTGTATGGAAGTTGAAACATCTTGATTCCCGTGTCCGGATGATCATACTTTTCAAACGTCTCTACTATGAACCCCTCCTGAAAGAATGAGGGATCACATCCACTTGTCAACATAAAGCACTCATGAAAACATTGTAATTTTGATCACGTCAGAATTATTTAAGTGTTACACATTTTGAAGAAAAAGTGCAGTTGTAAACTAAGAATGTCTGCCCTTCCACACTTATGTTCTTCTTAAAGACAATAAATTAGGAGGTTAATTTATTGTCTTTAAGAAGTGTGGATATAACTAAAGAAGACATAATGAACATTGTTGGAGTAATGTCTGCCCTTCTTTGTTATGGTTAAGTTTCACTTCAGTGACTATAGGGAAATGTGTGCTCTGCATTTGACCCATCCTTCAATGCCTCTGGAGCAACCTGTCAGGAGCAGTGGGGCCACAGTGCGGCGCTTGGTCAGGACCTAAAATGGACGATTTTACCTATTGTTTTTCAAAACGAGCAAACTCGATTTAAGTGTTTTAACATTGTGAATTACTTACATACATTCTCGCACAATTCTTTAAAGGAAAAATATTATGCATTTTTGTGTTATTAGCCTTTAAACGTTCTGAGTACCTTATATTTACCATCTCCTGTTTTGCTCTGGCACTTACTGAGTGTATGCAGCCTGTACACAATTTAACAGATGATTCTCGGATAAATGACGTGTAAAATCGGAGAAACATTATTGATCGAGGAGTTGAACAGGGAGTGTTTTTGTCGGTCGGATAGAGAGGATTTTCAAACCAACATTCCTCAAAACAGCGTGAATGCAGCTAAATGCAACTCCAGGTATGCCTTTGACGTCGGAACACGGTTAAAATCTCCAAAAAGCCACCGTGTGCCTTTTAAAACATACAACAGTTTGTCGGCTTATTTTGCTACAATACACCTGCTGCTCAAATGCAAAGCGTAAACAGCCCATGGAAGAGCAGAAAAGTGCCGGCGTGTCGGGATGTTTACACTGATCCAAACCTGTCCATCACGCTGCCCCGGTCAGCTCACTTCATCGGAATACATGAATAAAAGCCGAGCACGCTGATGGCCACTTTTTGATTTTGGTGTGTCTTTTTTCCAATGGCTGCGAGGAGACCCCAGGACCATTTCATCTTGAACATCTTTTACCAGCTGTCTCGGTCTTAAAGGCATGCTGTTCAGGCTGCCCGAAATCCCACTAATCATCTTTTTGTGTTTGGGGGCACAATATGCTGAAAAAGGCAGGGTGCACACACACACAGAGACAGTGCCAGCCTGCTGCTCTCTTGTCCCCGTGCCCTGAGGGGAGAGAGAGGGAGGGTGCGGGAGAGGAGGGGGGTCGGTATAATCACTTGTTAGAGGTCTGGCTCCGTCCCCCCACACTCTCTCTCTCTCGCTAAGGCTCTCACTAACCTCCACTAGTGTCCGTTCTACAGCACGTACGACTGCTTGCCCGGTGCGGAACGGTCATCGGTTGGTCTTTAAAGGTGACGTATGCTAAACAGCTTTTCAGGGTTTAAACACGTTTTAATACTGTGTGCGTTTCCAAAAACATAACTGGAGCAGCTTTTCGTTCGTGCGTTTCGAAAGCCGAGGTGTCTTCTTCTGAATCCAAACGGCAAAATGATGAATAAATGGTTAGATTTATATCGAGCGTTGCTTCCTCAGGTGGGCAATAAAAGCACATTACATCAAGGGAACACTAACAAATTCATACACTCGACAACCGGTTAAAAAAACGCCTCTAATCGCTCTGGCGTGTTTCATTGTTTAGACGTTTATGCGGTGTCTATTTCACCGTTAGAAAGTGCCACTTCATCTATCCATTTTGTGCAACTTACACTTCCAAGCCGAAGCTGTTATACAAAATACCAGCAGGGGGAGCTAGTACTGTATCTGCTGGAGCACTGAAGAGGAAGATCGACACAAACGACAAATAGTGGCACTCTTCGAACCAGGTTTAAAACAGAACACACACAGCTTCACACGTCGAGTTTTAATAAGAGGGAATTATGAGGTTTTTAAAGTATTTTTTGTATTAATGTACTTAGGGGTGAAAAGCTCAATGGGTTTTTTTGTTGTTGTTTTTTTGCACAAATCGACTAAAATTATAAAACTGACTGAAATAGTAGTTTTGACAAAAAAAAGAAAATATTGACCAAAGGATCAATCGATTTTTTTATATTCGCATATCCCAGTCAGGTGTTTCTTAAAATATAAAGTGCAAGGAAAATTGGATACAGCTAGAATTAATTCGTTACGTGTTGATTCAAATAAACTCTCGCTGATTGGCTGAAGTGTAGGCCAATGCCTTTCAACCTTTTTTGAGTTGCAGCACCCTCTATATTTTAAGTTGGAACGATTCTGCGGCACGCCAACTGCTAAAATATGACCGAATCAGACCTTGAAGTAGAAAAAAGTGAACATATTATGGCAACTGATGTCTATGCCACTCTCTGGTTCTTTAAATTCGGCACCTGTGGAATGTGTTTTGCTTTCTTTTTTGGATCAGAAGTTTGCTCAGGACACTCCAAGATGTTAAATCGTTCAATTAATCTCATTTGTAAATCTGTAAACTCAACTTTTTCAAGGCACATCTGGCAATACCTCAAGGCACACTAGAAAATCAAGGGTGTAGGCCGCAATGACAAAACGTTTTCCAACTTTCCTTGATTGCGTTGCAGGCCCGCGTGTGCACGTCGATATATACCAGTGCAAAGTTTTCATGAGCAGTACTTGTGCATCTTCACCTAGCTGAGGAAGACTCGTATTTTTTGCAATGTCACGGAAACTCTTTTGGGAATGAATTAAGCAGGAGTGACATCGTAACCTGTGTGTCAAAGCCCATTACTCTTGCAAATCGACTTCCAAAACATTGAGGAGCTTCATGGATTTCAGTACAAACAAGTGAGGGAGAACCTTTTCCAGTTTGATTTTATGGAGCCACACGGGCCTCACCACGTCTTCTGATATTAGAGGATACATACTATTTATTAAAAAGCAAATTATAACTCTTTGGAACAATCGTCCTTTCTCTAATTTTCCTCAATGACTTTACGAAAGAGTCGGCGATCCATCATTCTTCTCACTGACTACTGCCGCGCTCATTTTGTCCTTTCCGAGTTGCTGCCGCCGTCGCCGCCGTGCAACGCTGATTAATGCCTTCACACAAATGAGATAGCCAGGGAGCAACATGTTTATCATGGGCCTATGCTAATACAAGCACTTCCTCCCTTCATTTTGTGCTGTGCGTTCGGAGCGCTGCACTTCAAGGTGATGTATGTCCACCATGTTCACCATAGAGGGATATTAATTGGCTGTTATGTTCTTCTGAAGGGGGAAACAGAGGACAAGTTCTGCGCAGAGGTCAAAATATTGTAAGAAATGACTTGCAGACTGTTTTCTTTGTTTTTACTCTTTTTGATTAGTGCAACTTGATGATTATTAAAAGATAAAAATAATACCATGGCTAACTCCAAGTAATTGCAATACGTCTTTGAACAAACCAGTGACATATATCCAGTATATATACTTTTAATGTCTATATTAAAAAAGTGTATGGTATAATAGATAAGGAAACACATTATACCAAATCAACTTCGATTAGCTTTAACTCTTTTAATAACAGTGTTTCCTCATCATTTATTTTTTTTATTCAAAGTTGTATTTAGATTCATTCTGCATAATTGAGTAATCCTGTATTATCCTGCATTCTCGGTTCAAGCGCCCTTAAAATCCTTGACCTATCCCATATCCCCGCCCACATTCCTGTACTTTCGTTGCGATTATTTGGCAAAGTCAGCCTCCAAGTCAAACATGTAGGGTTCTAAGAAACAAACATAATAAACAGCATGAAAATGACAATCCACTGCTGATGAAGATGAAATGTCAGTATGAAGAGGCGGGGCTTATCATTTCTGCAGTTTTGAACAGGAAGTCAATGGACGTGTTTCTACTATGAAGCCATTTTAGATCAATATTGCTCTTTACAATGAACACAATTTTATGATGAGCTACTTACGTTATAGTTTATTACTAAGTGCCTGAAAAAAAGCACAATATGTCTCCTTTAAAGGTGCACTGTGTGACTTTTCTGGGGGATCTGCCACTTGATTGTTTCCACGTGGAAGATTTTGCTTTGCTTGGAATGTTCCATGTATGGCATTAAATTACAAGTGTTTTCTAGCTAAACAAATATCTTGAAAAACATGCATTCTTTTTGGAAGCGGAGTCACCTCTGCACAGATCTGATCTGTAACTTGGCCTGGTGGTGTTGTTTGTTTGACCAAAGAGATAGATAAGTCTAATGTCATATGCTTTGGTGGGGAACATCTCAGTTACGTCCACCTCATAGTGTGACTATAAAGGTTCAAAATGATAATTATTTTTTTTTTATTTAACTTTAGACGTAGAAAAAGATGTCAATATATGCATAATACTGTAATTTTTCCATTGCCAAAGGAAAAAAAAAGTTTCAAAATGTGAATTTGGCGTGAGGGATTTATTTTATCAAACCAAAAATACATCTGAAATCCACATGAACCCATTTGTGTTTTACTGAGCGACTTATGTGTTTGCTTTCTTTTAAAACAGCCCAATGGGAAGTTATTCTGAAAAACCAAGCACAACGATTGGCCAGTTGTTCAGCGGCCCCAGGTATACACTGACAGAAAGAGCTCACATATTCTCATATCATTTTCACCCTCGTATCATGCTGAGAACGTAGCCCGGCTGGCACTGGCATGTTCTTACCCAGCGTTCCCTCTCCCAGGCTCTATATCACATCATAAAGAATACATAAACCCCTAAAAAAAGAAAAAAATCCAGTCTCCAAGGCATCAGCGCCGGGCCTGTTCTCCAAGTCTGAACCGAAACAAAGAACTTTCCTTGGATAGAAAAGAAAAACAACATCTCTCAAACGGGGGAGCGCCACAGACAATGCTAATAACTGTAAAATATGAATGGTGACTTGACGTATTTACAAATGCGCGGAGAGGCGTTCTGCTAAATGCACTGAAATGGGAAACCAGTGTCTTTCTCAGCAGCTCGAGGCCCATCTCTTGCCATTATCGGCGGCAGAGAGGAGCTGTCAGCAGAAGGCGCGTTCTCCTGCCAAGCTCCGGTCTGAGAGGGCGCCTCCAGCTCGCCCAGGGCCCGCAACACTCAAAGGATGGGGAGTATCGAGGCTTTTAGACCAGTTTGCATGAGCGCCGAAGTCTGCAAGTGTCTGAGTGCGTATATTCCACAGCCATGAGATCACATTTGAGCGCGTTCTACATGAGATCAGATGAGTGTCTTTGAGTGTAAACCGCCAGGCCACACGTCTCACACACAATGATCATAAGCACAGGTGAAATCAAGGTCATCGCTGGTATTACTCTGTACTGGTTTGTCTCACTTTGGACAGTAGTCAATGGACAATAGAAAAATAATAATGCTTCTGATTCATTTGAGTTCTGATTTTGATATCAATTTGGTTGATCTTATTCTAGTCCTGTTCTATTCTAGGTTTAGATCTGAGTTTAATTCTTATTTGGATGTGTTTTTTTCCAAGATATTCATTGATTTGAGTTTTGCTGTCCTGGGTAAAGCTAACAAACATTAGCATTCTAACGATGCACTTCCTGCTTCGCGTAGAATAAAACGCTCTATAAATCGATGCAGTGAAAGCACTCTGGTTTCATATTCACCTGAATAGATGCTTTTACAATATATCTGTTCTGGGCAGCACAGATTTTACTGTTACATGCAAAAAATTAAGTTCATGAACCAGGTATATTTTTCCTGTTTCAGAACTGTAACAATTAGGTACAGGCCCTTTAGGAGTAACATAAAATATCCAGGTTTCCTAACTAAAGTTTAGTATAGTAGTCTGGACTCTGAAGACTCTGTTCACAATCAAGTGTAAGGCTCCAGCTTACAAACAGGGGACGCTCTAAAGCTGAGAGAAGGGATGGCAGGGAGGCAGCAGAAAGATGGAAGCACTGACACAGGAGTTGAACACAAGTGATCAAGCATGTTCGACACACCTGCATTTGTTGCATCTGTATATATATATATATATATATATATATATATATATATATATATATATATATATATATATATATATATATATATATATATATATATATATATATATATATAACAAGTGTAGCCTTGAGAGAGTTGGATTTATTCCTCTGAAATACACCAGAGTACAGGAAATTACATAGATTTTACGAAAAAATGTCCGGGGGAGCACCCCCCAGACCCAAAGTCTTATAAAGGTGCTATCAACACAAAAAGTGTGAATAAAACAAAATAAAACAAAGTGACCTTTGCCAGTACGTCTCTGTCCATCAGCCTAATATATAGGTTAGTAGCATTTTATAATGAGGTAAGGTTACAATATTAGTAAGTATTTGGGCACATCCAATGTTTTGGAGGCACATCCATTATCTAATTTATAGCTACACCACTGTCCTGAATGTGTTGGAAACATGCACTCTCAATAAAAGCCTATGTGTTTTCAAACATAAATTGCAAATCTAACCACAATTGGATTTAGAATTGATGCTCTTCTAATAAGTAGGCTTGAAATACTTGATTTGACTGGTTACATTCATTTTGTCCACTGTTAACCGCAGTCTTCTATTGACACATTTTTCAATTATTTTGAATATTGAAAAGTCATAAGTCAACTATTATTTTACTTAAGTGTTTCTGGTGGAAAAACCCATTCCTAAGAGAAAAAGCATATATTTTTATCATTTTCTCATTTGAATTAAAAACCCATAATCAAAAGCCATTACACAACACTCTTCCTATTCTCAAAAGCAGAATCCGTTAGCGCGGCGATACTGGAGCACTGCGTACACGTTCTCTCGTCCTGCCGTCCTTCTGACCAGTGGGCCCAAGGGTTGGCCCAGTGGAGTGGAAGTGCAGGAGGCCCGTTTGAACGTAATAGCTTGTGACTGGCATGTGTTAGGCGCTTCACTGCACCATTGATTGAGCGCTTGTTGGCTAAATCACGGCTGCTTTTCCTCTGCCTGTTCGGCCAATGACACAAGCAGACCGACCGCTAAAGACAGCCATTCGGACGACATTAAAAGCCTTAAAATGGTACAGGACAGTTGAATGTCTTTTGTTTTGGGTATTGCGCTGTTTTTCATTCACAAATCTTCGCACTTGGCTCTCTCCCTGGACGCTGGAGCTAACACCACCTCGGACTCGCCGCCCGTGCCCCTCCCATCGTGTTTCAGACATGCTTTTTGCAGCTCGTCGGACGCAAAGGAGGAGAAGGAGGTGGGGAAGTGGATAGCGAGGGGGGTTTGGTGTCATGGGTCAATGTCACTCACCCAGCTGTCTACTCACAGACCTCCCAGCAACAAACTATGGCCAATGTCTAACTCATTTACTTATATAATATCTGCAACACGAGGCAGACGAGCAAAGGAGCGATGCTGTTTGTTATGGAGCAGGAGAGTAGAGCGCAAGTTACGGTTTGTCCTGTTAGAATTAGAAGGTTCTGTCTGATATTTTTGTCAAAATTGAGTCCTTCATATATTCTTGTTTTTTGGTCACTTCTGTATACTATATACATATTCTGCAGAGTTTCATGAGAAAAAACTGTTCGAATTTCAGATCTCCCCGAGCCAATCAGAACATAGAACTCATTTAAGTTGATCACGTTCAACTGCTTTGGAACATTGACAGTACAACATGAACTGTTATTAAAAATTGGTCTACTTGATTGAACTTTTTTAATCATATGCAAGTCATGCTTATTTGTTTACAAGTTAAATTTGGTTAACATTTTCAAAATATTCTCTAAAGTAGTTGTTTGATTAAAATAAGCTGACCACAGGAACAGGTTCTTGGCATGTTTTCTAGACATTGTAGATATTCCAAATGATTAATAGATGGATACTCTAGATAATAGATAAATAAGGTTCTATCTGCAGATGACAAAAACAACCACTTGTGAAGTTTCATAAAATGTTGTCAGTTTTGACCCTAACTCGACGCCCTTTACTCATATCAAATAAATGTATCCCCTCTGGTATTTTTGCTGTACACGTGGTCACATTTTGAAAACTAAATAGGTGTCTTTAAACCCTTAATGCAAATGGAACCTCAAGGGCAGTTGATGATTCGAGGAGGATGCGATTACTTTATTGCTGTAACTGTTGATTTGGAAGAAGTCTGCTCTGTTTTTTTTTCTGTCTTTTTTTATCCATCATGTTGTTTTGTTGTTTTTTCACAGATTATGAGTTTCTCGGATTGGTTGATCTGCCTCAACTCACAACTATTGGAACACTGGAATAGACTTTGTAAGGAAAAGAAGCACAATAAAAAGTCTGCTTCAAGTCCAAGCTGAAGGAAATAAAATGAACACATGCTGTACTTTTACCTCATGACACACTATGGATTGACAAATACAAGTTACAGTACGACTCAACCTGCTGAGAATCTGTTGATGACGTTTTTAAGATTCTTAGACTGGTCAAGTTCGGGCTACTGGTAATGTTATCAGACAGTTTGGGCCTGTATGAAATATGGAGATGGGATTGTTTAAAGTGCGCCTGAGGGTAAATCTTGTGAAGTCTCTGATGTGGTCTTCACTGGACTCACAGGAGCCATTAATGCAGAGTGTGGAGGTTCAGTCACTGCTTTAGGCTCAGACTGGACTTTACCACAGAGTCATGATCTCCACTGGACTCTGAGCGAGAGCCACCTCCAGCTATCACTGAACTTAAAGCTGCACCTGCACCAGCGGACCACCAGCTCCATGGAAACGACCGGAGTGTGTGCTCCGTATAAATATGTAAATGTATGTGGAAAGCGGGTGGTCAAACATTACATTCAAGATATATTTTTTCTATTTTCCAATGGCAAATTTGATTAAAAGTGTCTCTTTATTGTCTCTATTGCTTTGTCTGGAATGTTCCACAGTATGGCATTCAACTTTTTAATCTTAGAAAAAAAGCTGCAATTGATAAAACGATAGATGTCCGAGATGTCTGATTGCTAAATATAATGTATTTGTAGAACTGGCACATACAAAAAAAGAGGGGGCGGGCACAGGTTATCCCGGAATACGCGCCGCCATCTTGTTTCCGTTGTATTAGTTTACACTGGGCAGACGAGCTCAACGTAAAATAAGTTCTACACGGACTAAAAAGACATTTTCAGGCCGCCCAAGAAATCGGTGCGTTGTGACTTTTTTTTTGCAAGTGTACATTAAACATTTACACAAATCTTACACATTTCTTACACATTTTAGCGGCAAGACTTTTCCCTCGTTCGCCATTAGCTTTAACGGAGTTCTCGTCAAACGGAAGTGCGTTTACAAGAGAAGCGCGGATCTGTGGCAAAAAGAGGCAAAAGTGGGCGGGGCAGAGTAAGGTGAATAGAAGCGGAAACCAACAAGTTCAAGCACTGGATAAAGAAGGAAATCAGGAAGACAGGAAGCAGCAGGTTCGGAGGTCTTTTGAATGCTAGATAGAACTGTATGAAAATGAAGAATTATATAGAATTGTACACCCTAAGCTTTGTACATTTGGCGTATGGAAGAATCATCCCACGTTTGAGTTTAGTGTAAATACATGTGACTACAGCAGATTTTAAAATAAACTCTCTCTCTCTCTCTCTCTCTCTCTCTCTCTCTCTGTTCAGGTGAGTTGCACACTTTGATCTGGTATCGATCGCCCCTTCTCCTCCTCATTCTCCCTCACCATTACAGATAAAACATACTTCTGAGCATATCGCACCGTGTCCAAAGGGTTCATTTAGTACATGCATCTGCTTTGAAAAACATAATACAAGTAGCACGTGATTTAAACCGGACGTATTATATATGAGCTTTTAATCACATCATAACACTGTTCCCTCATCTTTAACATGGAGTTCTATTTTTATTGAGCCATGTCTTGAGTATTCAGACTCCTGTCGTAGGGTTTAAAATGTCACGTAGCTCTTTTTGAAACAAAATGAGTCAATGAAACTCCGCTATTTCTTTTGAGGACAGTTCACAATGAAGAGGAGGGGCATCTTAATTCTGAACAGAAAGTAAATTATCTACTTACGATTCTTTTTTTTTTTTTTATCAATATTGCAATTTAAAATGAACAAAATGTAAAATAATTATAGCAAAATATATGTAGAATTATCCCAGAGACAAAAAAATTCACTCTGGCACTTAATGTAAGAAAATATAAAAAGAGACATAAAATACGCAACGTGTTTCGGCCGATCGTGGCCTTCCTCAGGGTACATTTGTATTTCTACATATATTTTGTAAACATCTATATACTCATGCAGCGCTCCTTATCTTCTTTAATTCGATGTAAAATAATTATATTACGTATACTTACTTATATTTTGAACAAACATAGAAAAAACATAGTATGTCTTCTTTAATTGAAATTGGGTGTAGCCATTTGTTTGGGAGAATGTTGCTCTATGAATCATTTTTATTACTAATTTTAAAACTTCTTTAATAATACGCTTTCTGCCTTTTACTAGAGAACCTTAGTTAGGACACATACATTGTTAATTAACATTATAACAGTCTTTACCACTTAACTATTTACAATGTCTTATTATAATGTCTTGTCTGTAATAATTGGTTAAGAATTGTTTTAATTTAACTTTATAGCGAAACAAATAAAAACTAATTGCGCTGCTTATCATATCAGTGCTTAATTAAACGCTTTCGTAAACATTTTGTATTCATTGCTGAGATAATTGCACAACAAACTCTCTGACTCTGCAACTTTTTTATACATTTCATCAACTTTAAGGAAAGAGAGCAACGACATCTTGAACGCAGTAGATCACTCAAACACGAATCGCTCTAAATACAAGTTTAATTGGGTAAATGAGTTAAAAGCTCCCAAAAATCAATTAAGCATAAAACGTCTTCTCCAGTTTAGATCGGCTAAGTCCTCCCAGCTCTAGATAGAGTCCACCCTTAAATACCAAGCTACAAATTAATGATAAAGACATGTAGAGAAGTTGAAAGAACCATTTGGAAAAGTCCTCAATGAGAGCCAATGACGCTCTTTCATTTACGTACCAAAAGAGAATTTGGGAAACAAAACTGGTTGCTAAAATACAATAGTGAGAAAAGCCCCGCGCCTCACATATCCAGGGCCCTGTGCATTGAATGATTTGTGCAGTGTGTGTGGCGTAAAGGCTGGAGCCCCTCAGGAGCGAGGGCCAGATGAAGGACCAGTGGAATCAATCACAGGCGCGCTGGCACTGAGCACGAGCTGCCATCCCTCTAATATTTAGCTTGGCCGTGACATGAGTGTGATTAAGTGCTTTAAGAGTGCAAAGTGTCACGGTCCTGCTCCTCTTTGTTCTTAATGAGTACATGCGCGGGAGAACTCGGTCTGTTTTCATTTTTCCCTTGTCCGTTCCATTTCTCTTTCTGGAGCTGGGCCTCGGCTAGATGATGAAGTTTGGGGGAAAGGTGGAGGTGCCATCCATTAGCGCAGGTGCAGAGGTGTGGATAAATCACCTTCTGCGGCCTGCCTCTCCCCACTGAGCCGTGAGAGTTGAGCACCGGGGAAATCCATCACGCTCCACAAATGGGACATGACTCAGGATCACAGGCTGCTGCACAAGGATCTGTGTATGCCTTATGCTAGCCTTAGCATTACAATAGAAGAGTCGCAAACATGACCAGAGCAGTGTCAAAGGACGCAGAAGTATCCAGTCGACACTCCCTCAGCCACTGACTGAGCTGCTGCAGGTCGGGGTATATCTGACAGAGCCATCGCTGAAACAGAGCATCATGTGGACAAAGGTTAAATATTTAGGCGACATGTACATTTCAATTTGAACGCTCCTCAGAAATCCTATTTGTGTCAAGCTGTCGTCAGCTTCCTTTTACGAAAATGAAGTCATTATGAAGTAACAATGCTCTAGAGGTGAGCAGCTTCATAGACTTCCTCCTCCTGGGGTCCATGTAGAGATTTAAAGCAAATGGTCATCAAATTTTAAAATAAATCCAACCACACATTTCTCCATCACTATCTATTTCCCCTCACCTTCAACAGAGCTGGTCCAGTCTGCTGTCGTCTTATACTAAACAGGAGTATTGTTTATGTTAGATCTGACCTGGATGAAATGTATTGACACGTTGCTCATGGAGAATGCTCTGCTCTCCTGCATGGCCTGTTTACAATTGATCACATTTGTGTTGGATGTGTTCACTCAACCTTTCTGCCTCTTCACTGTACACTCTGGTCCTATGGCTCCACATACAATGTTGCTTAGCAACAATAATGACAGTGACCTTTTGGAGCCAGTGGGGTGTGATCCAGTGGAGCAGAGAGTGGGGCCTGTTTACCTGGGCTCTCACACTGAACAGACACTAACACTGCTTTAGCTCATGGTGCCCTTGAGAATGTGGAGTTAGCATTTCCCTGCTAGCGCTTGTCACCAGCGCCTTAATGTAACACAGCTCTATTGGTATTCAGAGCGCAGGTATCTAAGAAAGCACTGCCTTTTAAACATCTTAACTGCTGTTTGTTCTGTCTCTAGAGGGCACGAGCTGTACACTGGGGGTTTGGGAATAGACAAGGAGAATTGCAAATTTGTTTTGCCAGCTACATGTGCTCTGTAATTCTGAGCCGCTGCATTGTACTGAGCGCCTCAGATTCCGACATAAACACGTACAAAGGTGCGATGTTTTGTTTAATTCGGGGAAGATTTGGGCTGTTTAGTTATGATTAATGACATCTCTACGGGAGCAGGTTATGCAGAAAGCACAGAGCATGTATTTGTGTTGTTGTCTTGTTGTTTTCTCTGTGCATAACTAAGAAGCAACATCTGTAAAAGTCTTCAGATTTTACCTTGACATTAGATGAGTGCAGTGGTGTCATTTATTATTTACAAATTAGAATCACTTTTATGTGGGTTGCATATGCATATACAGGGCAAAATGTATAACTCAATCTCCCCCATGTATATATCCACATACTTTAGATCTTGGAAAAACATATATCACATTTACATTCTAGTATATCTATTAGTAGCGTCAAGCTCTGTGAATGGACTTGCATTTGTTTATTATGGGGCTTGTTGATTTACAGCTATTTGTAGGTTTTGTTTCCTGTTATATGGCATTTTGAGAATTTTTTCACCATTCAAAACCCATAGATTCTTTTGTGTTGTAAAATAGTTATGGGGAATTTGATTGAGTCACTATGGAAAATCGACTCAGACATGTGGAGAATATGCAAACTCCACACATAACTCCAAATTAAAGGGAAAGATGATGGATATTGTCATTTTACGATTGCTTTATACATGTTTACTTACTCCACATGCTATTGCTCCAAGGCCAATGGACTCCTCCACACCTGAACATACTTATAGCTCAATATCTTCCCCTGACAAGTTGCCCCAGTAGCAGTGAAGGATGGGTCAAATGCAGCGGACAAACTTCATAACCAGACTCACCTTAAATTTTGTGGACCTACATGCTTTCATTATATATTGTAGAATGAACTAAAGCAGCCCAAGAGTTGAAACAAGAGGCATAAGGCTGGAGTTCTAGCGTAGGAGAAGTTTATTTCCATCAGTTCAGGATCCAGGACTCAGAGACATGAACCCGGAGACATTGCGACCGTGTGCATTCCAGTTTGTTCCAGTCCAGTCTGACTATTCTTCCATTGCAGGGAGTAATGTCTCTGATAACGTAGGCCAAGGCCTTTTGCACACCTGTATGCACAAATGATCGAGGACAAAAGAAAACCAGAGCCTTTTCCGAATTTGCAAAATCAAACCTTATACTTATATATATATACTACTATATTTTTATTTTTTACCATTGAAGCATTGCCTCATGATGATTCAAGAACTCTATTAAGGTTGTGTGTTGCCGATTTTTCTTTTAATTACGTGCAAGAGAGAACTGTTTGCAGAGAAACAAGCAAAACACTGCTTTGCATAACTGACTGCTTTGAAATGTTGATTGTAGGAGAATAAAACATTGCATTTTTGTCTCTTTATTACATTGAAATGAATGAATTACTCGCTGACATGTATAACTGCTTCACGTTAGTTAGAGTGCATGTTTTTACAATTTTATCAAGATCACATCATTTAATTGTCAATATCAGTAAACGTCATTGGTACCAGAAGATTAAGATAAAGTATATTTGTCACAAACATCTCCAAGGACTATTTTTGATTATATTAGAAGGTGGAAAGTAAATCTGATGCCCGGATATTGTTAGGGTGCAATCTAAACTCTTTAATATGCATTGTAATTTACGGCTTCATGTAATGACAAAGACAGGGGCATCGGATTGGGGGGGTAAAGGGTACTGGTTTTCCCGGGGCCCATGGCAGAGAGGGGCCCTCAAAAGCATGTGATTTATACACTTTTTTTTTTGGGTAGTAAAATGCAGATATAAAATACAATACAAAAAGTATGCATCGGAGCGTCCCATTCCTGATTTCTTGTTTTCATTTTTATTCCATTTTTATGTCAAAGTAATTAAACGCTGTGAGTTTGGTGGGCCACAAATACAGTTTTGTTTAGGGCCTCCAAATGCCTAGAACGGGCCCTGCTGGGAGCAAAAACAAACAAGCTAACTAACAAACTAGCTACACAGGATATCTACAAATTAGCGAGCTATTGTTTGGTGCAATGTAGAAATCTTGGGGTGTATATTCTTGCAAAAGTGAATGAAAAAATAACAATAACTAAATTAGCTGGGAAGACTAAATCATACAATACAAAATGATGTATAAGGGGCCCACCGAGAAGACTTGTACCTGGGCCCAGTGTTTGGTGTTACGCCCCTGGACCACAATGAACTTCAAGCTTGTTGCCATCTATTAACGCTATCTCTCCCCTGCCCTGCCAAGTGTAGTCACGTAGGTGCAGGAACTCTACAGTTTGACTTGGCGCAGATGTCATGACACGGTCCAAATGGTGATACCTCACTTTGGCCGCACCAGCAGGGGGCAGAGGCTAAATGAAAGCAGCAGATACAAAGTTCCCCTGGCGGCTGTGGTGTGAGAGAACAGGAAGCCCTCGCAGTGTGGCTCTCTCAAGTCCCGGCCCTGCATCTGAATGACAAACCTGTGTGTCTGCGTCCCCCTTTTAAGAAATCCCCCACAAGTGCACAGACACCCGGGCCGGCCTGTGGAGCCTGTATATTCCTATTCATAATTGATGGCCAGGACCCAGACAGACAGCGCTCTACACATGTAATATGGATTCAGAGAGCTGCTTGGTTTCAGATGCATGCCCCGGTCCAGATATCATTGTGTGTGGAGGAGGTGTGTGATATCGCTATCACAGACAAAAGTGGAACAGGCTCGAGGCGCGGCGCTTTGGCGAAGACGTGGGATGGTTTTGCACTTTAGTTAAAGTGCGTGATGAGACGGGGACTCATGTTATCGGTTGCTTTGGTGGGATAGAACCTGTGGTAAACATTTGTCACAGTTTTACGTTTCAGTTTGTCAAGAAAAACAATGAAATATAGAAATTGAAAATAACAGGAAGTAGCGCTGAGTCTATGCATCAATAAGCAACATTCTGACCGGTTATACATTCATTTAACAAAATAAAGATGCTATATCAACTATTATTGGTCAAATCATAATCATAACTATTGTGTGAATGTATATGGATTTTGGCCCTTGTTTACAATATGGTTGCTAGGTAACAGTGGTATAATTATCTTTACTTATGTCATAACTGTTGCTCTTGTCCAACCAGTAAGTAACATTATGAACTTCACCAAAATGATCAAACTGGAGAGTAATAGGCACAGCTTTACCTTAAACCTCAAATATAATCATGTTCTCAATAGGTTTTAATGAAATATGCAATCTGTCACATGCACTTTAAGTCTAGCTCTGTTGGTCGGCTGAAGCTGATTGGTGGGTTTGGTCTCACCTCAGTGTTTACACAGAGGGTTAGCCTCCTGTAGACTAATTGATCAGGTCCATCTTGTGTGTTAGGCTCCAGTTATTGATAATTTCACATGGCTGTAATGCAAACATTCACTTGTTTGACTTGACCTGATGAGCTCAGAGTACAAATTTATGCTTTTTGTTTAACTATAGCTTTAAATGTGTGTTTATGTATTTATGGATATGAAATTGTATGTGAAATTAAAAAAAATTAAAAATTGATGACGTTATATTGAATGTTGAATTGTCAATTATGTACATGCATTCATACACTTGCAGTTTTGTAAGGAGACATTACTATTTATATTACTTAAAGACATGTCTATATGAAATTTAAAATTGTTAAGTGTTTTTTGAAAGGGCCCAGGAAGATTGGGCCCCAGAGTCTGTGGACTTCTTTGGTTACATTTTTTAAGCTCAAAACTGAGGTTTAAAATGTCCAAAATTGAAAAGAATGATCCACTGGTTTCCTACATTATATGACAAAAAAATCGTCTGCCTTCTTTAAATGCATGCTTTAGCTACTCAAATGTACGTTTGTGCGCTTTCTGTCATGGTACGTAGAGTTTTGACTCCAGGGACAAATGGATAAACGGGGTGAGGAGAGCAGTTGAGGAGAGAGAGAGACATGGATGTCCTCCCTAAGAGCTGAAGAAAGGAGCGTGAGAGAGATAATGTGGGCACTTCTGGTTCTGGAGACAGACAGGTAGAACATGAACACATGCAGCCTTGTCAGGCTTACTTTTATTTTGCCAATAAACTGTGCAGAATGCATAAACTCAGTTTTTGTAACTCTGGTTCTATGAGCGCACGGGCCTAGACATTCAAGGAATGACATGGGCCCGGGCCTGGTTCAAACAGTACATGTATGCGCTTGGACTGGGTAGGAATTTTTTGGCCTGATCTAAACTCTAATGCCTCGGACTCTCCAACTGTCTGCGCAACGCAAGGCTGAGAAGTCCCGAGGAGCAAGAAGGGAGCATACATGGTATTTACGAGCACGTTATAAGAAAGTGCTGCTAAATATAGCAGAAAAAAAAAAAAAAACGCACGTTGCAACTACAGCACTTTATTCAACAAGTACCATTTACATGTTTGGGGGTATTGATTGTGAACAAAACTTGCCTATTGGGTAACAAAAAGTTTATTATATGTCTCTATTCGGACAAAATGTGGTGCGGGTAAACTGCACCACATTGAACTACCCAGATGTAGTTCATGTTCTTTTTTTGTTTAATTTTGAACTGCGGGGCTTAATCTAGTTTGGACTCTGACGCTGAAGAGAATAAACTTGATCCGTAATTTTGGCAGAGTGGCGCAGCACATACGCGACATGTGGAACGGCCTTCATTCATTACAATGGCCGTGTAAGTTCTGTGCGGAGCAGAGACACATGATGTGCCTGGTACAATACTCCACACTGCACTTATTGCTTGTTTGGATCTAACTGTTGAGTAATGAGTCACTTGTTCCATTTGCACGAGACTGCCACTCTTCTCACGTCTCCATTGATTGTTGCCTTTAATGGACTGGTGCGGTGACACTCACTGCTCCCGACTCAGCTGAAGTTCAGGGAGGTCAGAGTTCACACCCGCCGTTCCCATAGCAACCCCCAACATGTCCCTGTCCAACCCAAAGTCCCTCTCAATCCTCAGTAATGGTTTTGACCCTTGGCTTGTGTCAGTGTGATGCCTCTTGAACTGTCGCGGAGTGTGTGTGTGCGTGCGTGCGTGTGTCTGTGTGTGTGTGTGTGTGTGTGTGTGTGTGTGTGTGCGTGTGTGTGCGTGTGTGTGCGTGCGTGTGTGTGTCTGTGTATGTGTGTGTGTGTGTGTGCTGGCAGATCGGAAGTGTTAGACATCACATTCTGGTCACTAAAGGGTTAGGGTTAGAGTGGGGGTGGGATTAATTGACATTATTGAAAATTTATCTGGAGAATTGGTCTTTTTCCAAACAACAAAAAGAGTGTAGAAAGTAAAATAAGGGGCTTAACAACCTGTTTTTGACTTTAAATTGTAAAATGTGAACCAAATCTATTCGTGGCTTTGTGTGTGGGGGGTCCTATTGTAATTGTGTATTGTGTTTCCGGTTCCTCCACTGTTTTATGTCTTGGTCTTTATTGTCAATTGTGTGGCCCTAAAATGGTTCAGGCCTCATCTTGAAGATCGATTGTTCTCTGTTCAGTTAGGCCTCCATAGTTTGTTAGTTTTGGAGTTCCACAGGGTTCCTTTTAAGGCCTTAAGTTGTTGTCTTTGTACTTGATGCCCCTGGGGTCAATTCAAAAAAACAGAAAAACACATTTCTTTTCATCGTTTTGCAGATGATGTGCCAGTCGACCTGCCCTTTCAAACCAAGCACAGACAGTACCCATACCCTGCTAAGTTGCCTTCAGGATATAAAAGACTGGCTAGCTGTTAACTGGTATTTGTGGATTTATTGACCCCTTTGGGCCATTGTGGTTGTTTTAAATGTGCTTTATAAATAAACTTAACCTTTCTGTGGAGTTTGTACTGTATGTTCATGTTCATTATCTGTGAATTTACTCATTATACAACCAAACTGGAAGAAAAGAAAACCATTCACCTTTATCTCTGTTCAAATAAAACCTGGATACAGAGGTGGCTTCAGTAGCAAAAATGTGTACTCAAGTAAGAGTAACATTACTTTAATATAATATCAAGTAATGACTCAAGCAAAAATATCTTGAAAAGCTACTACTTGAGTAATCTGTTTTATGATTAATGAGATAAGGTAATTGGGCAGACAAAACATTAAATAACATACAGGATTTCCTGGATACACACTACACTTACACTTACTTAAACTAATCCTATCTGAAACCAAGGTGTGCAAAACGCCAATGTTCAAATCATTGAACATTGTCAACATAAAGCTTTGCCACCATTTCCTAAGTTACTGAATGTATGTGAGTACCACTCACCTCTGCCTGGCTAGATGTGAAATAAGCACCTGAGTGAGTCTCTTTTATCAGACATTTGAAGCTCAGTTTGGTCTTGTGACCAGAGCAGATTTGGCCCAGATGTCCCAGCGAGTGGTCAGGCCGTGCTGTTGTTGAATCCTGCAGCGTACAGCAGAGGATGACCCCTCACTGGTCCCTGTCATCATTATACCGCCTCAGCTCTCTCAGCCAATCACAGCGTCCGAAAGGCCTCACCTCCTGCATCATTTATGAGCGCTAATCAGGAGCCAGCGCCGGTGTGCTAGCCACCCTACCGCTAACATCACTTCCCTGACCCGACCTGCCTCTCCCCACAGCATTAGCGTGTGTTTACGCTAACGCCTGCTCATTAGGCCTAAGTATGCTAGGCCAGGGCCCGCTGCCTGAGCCGGGCTGGGGGCCTTTTTAACATGCTCTAACCAGCCACGGCGTCCCCTAGTGGGGCACACGCAAATGCTACGTGCTAATCTCAGACAACAGGAAAAAGTGCCAGCGCAGAGTGAACACAGAGCGGTTTGGTGAGAGACATGGCCTGCATGGACCTGCGATCAGCCTCCATTATTGTTGTAATTAGTGTTCCTCAGTGGAGCCCGGCTCTCCGGCTGTGCCCCGACCTCCCTGCACCAGTCTGTTTACACCAGTGGAGAGGTCCTGCCTCTGCTCTGCTCCACAACAACACAGATGTTTGTTCATTTGACGTGAGCTCACTGGAGGATGCTCCTGCACTATTCAAATGTTTATTGTACCTGCCATAGGCAAAGGCAGAGGCTGTGCCCAGGAGCGCATGCAGGTCAGGCTCGTCATATCAGTGTTATTGTGCTGAGACCTGTAGGGACAAAGCAAGAGCTTTAAAGGAGCTATACTGTGCTTTTTCACATACTTAGGACTGAACTATAGCATAAATAGATCAACATTTTACAATGTCTTCATTGTAAACTGTTGATCTAAAATAACTTGACATAATCGAAACCTGTCCATTGACTTTTTTGTCTACGTGACATTTTAGAACCCAAATGTTTCACTTGCAGTCTTGTCAGTGCAGGGATGTGGGCAGAGATAGGGGTAGGTGAAAAAGAAAATTCACTGAGCATTTCAACCGCAATTACAAGACAATACAGGTTTACTCAAATATGCAGGAATCAATCAAAATACACCTTTGAATAAACCAAAGATGGAACGTAAACACTGTTGTAACATGTTAAAAGCTCAAAGTGCTTTGCTTAATATGTCCCCTTTAACTGAATAGATCACAATCCACAGATAAAATGTAACAGTTCAACTGCTACTATAGTTTGCCTGAGTCACATTTGCATATGTCATCAAATCTTGACTTCAATCACCATGAGTCAGACATAATCAACAAAACAATAATGGCACTCATGTTCACACTGTGCCTGTTCACAAATGAATGATTGACTGGTTTTCAAAACAAATGTCCTGTATTTACAGTCCATCCTGCATCATGTGACCGTTACATAACACAGCACAAAGACCGACGTCATAAATAATTACTTGAAATATTGACTCCCACAGTACAATTTTCATGTCTCTGCAGCACATGTCACTCACACAGTCTTTAGCCTAGTGCACCGGAGCTGTGGTCGACTAATAGTATTCTAGTATAATCATACTTTTACATGACCATGTTTCTGTACCCAAACTGCACTGACACAATTTCAAATATGTAAACAAAAAAACTATACAGTATATAGTAAAAAGGCTAATTAAATTAAATCTCAAATGGTAGGCAAGGGTTTATGTAACTAAATAGAATATTTTTTTATTCAATGTTTAGTTTTTGAAAGAAGTGTCCAAAAAAGAAAACCACACACGTTCAATCTTGTCATTATTTGCTTGGTATTAGCTACGCAAACTTATATTAATCTAAAGGTGTTCAGATGACAACAATAACACCTTTGGAGTTGGACGATGGCACCGCTGAGGATATTGTGAAAAAATAATTGCGCTTTTGTTAATTTGATGTTGGAACTTTATGCCAGTTCTTGTTTCATTTGGATCATTTGAACCATAAACCTGGTCAAGAAAGCCGCAATCAGACGAATTCCACCATAGAATTCTGACCTATTCACTCCCAAATCTCAAGACAAAGAGATCACACCTTTCTGCTGCTGTGAATATAACTCTATTAAAATCGCCCCCAATAATAATCACCTGACGTAAAAAATATTGGTCAACCAAGACATCACCGACCGATTACCCGCCTACAGGTCCTAGCGTGCAGCCTGCTCCGGTGTGCAGCCCGTCCCTCATCATTTCCATTCATCTTCAACCTTTCAGCCGCTCAAGCACAGCCTTTGGCCCCCATCATCAAGAGGCCGCCCCCCGGTGCGACACCCCATCCCTGATCACCAATTAGCCGCCGCGTAGCTCTCTCTCCCCCTCTCCGCCGGCCCGCTCTGCCCTGCCTCTGCGCCGGGCTGGAGGTGGCCCGGGACGCTGGGAGAAGGCAGAGGAGGCGGAGGGGGGCACGGCGAGGTGGAGGTCCCCTGAAGGACAGCTCCTCCCTGGGTGGCTGGGCGATGAGCAGGGGAGCGTGAAGGGCTCGGACAGGTCTTTCCCACACACCAGCAGCACGGCTCTAATGCAGCACTGCAGCAGACTCCACAAACGTGAACCGTATTCTTTGGTTGAGGCTATAGTTTTCTGTGTTTTTATGTTGAGGGGATAATGTTATTTGGCTTTTTGGTGAATGTATTTTCGTTCTGTTATGTCCCTTATGTCTCTGCGCTAGTGTTTTCCCGTTTTCCTAACAGTTTTTTATCAAAATTGGTCGTAATAACCAGCAGTTTGGCATGATTCTGACTTGATTTTAAAACTGTTTTCAACCAATTTTGAAGTATTTATATTGAGGTCATGTAATTGCCTGCATGGTTTATATTTCTTTCATAATTGATGCATGTTAACCTTAAGTTTTACCTCATGTTTTCCTATTTTTCAAACAGTTTTTATCCAAATATTAGAAATAACAAGCAATTTTGCATAATTCTGACATGATTCTACAACTGCACAGCACAGATTAGGTTAAAAGAACATGAAATTAGAATA
Organism: Rhinogobius similis; assembly: GCA_019453435.1. Classification (NCBI taxonomy): domain Eukaryota; kingdom Metazoa; phylum Chordata; class Actinopteri; order Gobiiformes; family Gobiidae; genus Rhinogobius; species Rhinogobius similis. The sequence goes on along the minus strand of CM033622.1, from coordinate 32,927,373 downwards.
TTTAACTTCATTTTGTGTTTACTTGATGAACCTATAGATTATTTTACTCATTTCAAGATGTTTCTGCCTTGCTTCAATAAATATCATCTCATTTCAAGACAGACTATATCCCAATGGGGTACAACATTTTTACTGATGAATTAATCTTCTTGATTCAAGCTAAATTATCTTGTGACCAGTCAAACATGTTTGGAAACCAGGGAAATATGCAACGTTACTTAAGCGATTAGTTCTTATCTAGTCAAAACCACTCAAATTAAGCTTAATATTCTGAATGCTGGTCATTTTAATTTAATTTAAGGCTATATTTGATTTTTGCAGTGTGCTGAGGATTCTTTGCTCGAGCTTTGATAGTTTTCCGTGTGTTTATGTTTAGAGGATTTGATGATGTAATTGTGTTTATGGTCAATATGGCTCTATCGTCGCTAACATGACAGAAACACATTGACAACATTCTGATTCGGATGAGATGCATTGACTAAATCTAACTTACAGAATCTTACATTAAAAAACAATATCATATATAGATTTGCAAAAGATTATGCGCTCTTGAAGCATATTTGTGAATATCTCAACAACTGTTATTCATGGGTTTCAACTTCCTGTTTACATGCAACTTTTTGAGAGCTTTTCACATTTCAAAAGATTATTTAAAAAGATTATTTTAAATTGATAACCACTATGGCAACGGTCAAAAGTTAAGCACGTTAATGACGCCAGTGACACACTATTGCGCTGCTGTACACACTGCATTTCCACATGTGATATTTGGTTGTTGTATTACTTAAAATGCACAGGACATGATGAATTTCAAATGATGATAAGTAATAATAATTCATCAGACTTATTTAGTGTTTTATGTACGCTCAAAGACGCTTTACATGTAAAAACAAGACAAACGTGACATTAAAGAACAAAAGTAAGACTGAACCGGTGAGTTTTAAGCTGTGATTTGAAGTTCTATCATGAGTTCCTGATAAGTTGTGGGATCGAGCTCCAGTTTCCCAGTTTCAAGATGATACATTTATTTACTATCTTTACTATTTATTTACTATCTTACTTACTGAATCAGTGGGTACATTCACATGGCCACAAAAACTGATAACTAGAATAACGAGAAAACCTTTCAGATCTGATTTCTGGAGATGGATTTCGGTGTCTGATCATCAACAACACCTAGTGACAATTTGTAGATTATAAGACAATAAGTACAATTCATTTTAAACTAACTATTTGCAATCTTTAACATTTTCTCTTTCCCTTTTGTCTTTGCCACACACTTTTTGCAGAATTTTCCTTGTCAAAACCTGCACGGAAATAAATCAATCAGATTACTCACTTCAGATGTAATTGTTCAGTTGACATTTCAACTCATCAACTCCAGAATCAGACAATGATCAGATTTTTCAAAGTGCACGTAAACATAGACACAATCGAATTATAAACAAGCAACACACATGGCTTCCGTTTATGCACACCAAAGTATTGTTTTGTTTTCGTTAATAATTCAGTAACGCTTTAAAGTAAGGTTCCTTAACAAACTATTTATAAGGCGTTAATAAGCATTGGTCTCTTAGCTCTTTTAAGACAGTTACTAACATTTGTAGATGGCATTTAAATGTTAAAAAACATTCCAAAAAACAGGTGCGTTAATAAATAATGTTCACAATGTTTATAAGAGCATTAACAAGCTGATAAATGTTCATAAATACCTTATAAGTATTTAACAAGTGCTTATTAACGCCTTATAAATAGTTTTCTGAGGAACCTTGTTTTAAAGCGTTACCGATAATTCAAATGCACTTATATTTTGCTTTTTTTTTCTTATTTAAACAATGCACCAAACAAGTCTATTCTATTGGCGCTACATGCCACATTCTTGTCGCGACATTCCATCTCTTATCCGTAAAATCATTCTGACAGCCTAATCATCCATTTTTGTGTCATAAAAAACAGAATACAGGCACCCAAACGCGACCACTCACAAGATATTGCCAGAGAAAATATCGAATTGTTGCTCTTTTCAGGAACTTCAAAACATTATGCATTATTCTTTATTCATTTCAGTCCGCTATGATTTTAAAAACATCATCACATATTAACCACAAGGTCCCTATTTACATTTTTTGATCTGACTAACAATATAATTAGTCGATGCTGCTTACAAAGACCGCGCTCAAACATAACAAGTCAGCGATGAATAAAGTATAATGTTAAATATTTCACAAAATACCAATAATTGTAATACGCGTTCATTATGTGTGGGAGAAGACGTGCTTATGAATAAATGAACGGTGGGTCCGGTCTGTTACGTGATGCCGAGGCCCGTGCGGTGAGCCAGGTTTTACAGGGCTAAAGCGCCATCTGCTGGTCGCTGTCGAAACAAGGCAGAGGAGGAATATGAACCTGTAATCATGTGTTTGTAGGGACTTTAAGACACTGCTTGAAAGATTAAATATTATACATACAATAATTACATTTCACAATATGATTTCTTTTGTTTGTTTTTCATTTACGGTTTGCTCAAATGGACAATTTACTGCTCAATGTAAAGAAACTGCGATCAAATCAAATTATAAACTTTGTTCAAGATCAGCAAAGAAAAGCTTCTTGTGTCTTTATATTCATATCATTTATTGTGAGTTTTGTTGTTGTTGTTTGTTTGTTTTTTATATATATTTATCCCTAAACTAAAGCTTAAATTGACCTATAAACATGTTTAATTTCTTTTCTTACTTTTCCACGGCAGCTAAGTTTGTATGAATATTTTTAAACTATGTTTATTGTTAACCTTTAAATAATTATTCCATGTTGCTTGTGATTGTTGTTTGAATTATGAAAATCTGAACCTTTTGAATTAATGTTTAGGTGCGTTACTTTAATAATAATTGTAATGGTAATTAAAACATTTCATTTTATACATCTGTTATCTACATTCTGTTCATTTGTTATTATTACTTAATGATCAAATTTTAAAAGAATATTTATAATAAATCACATACTTATTTTGCCAAGCTTTAGCCATCACCACCTTGTTGTGTGGAGTGTGTTACGTTTTGGATCATTATTTACGGAAATGTAATCTGTTGATGACAATTCAGTTTATATTGTACAGTTTTAATTCATTGTTGTTTCCCTTATTTTTATCTTTTCTTTATTCTTCAAATTCCTTGTTTGTGAATTTTGTTTACAGACAGTGGAAATACAACTTGTTCGTAATTTCTGATTAAATGCAATAACCGTGCCATCATGTGAAATGGACGGAATTGAAATTTTGGCCAGAATAATTGCGATTAACGATAAAATCACAATAATAATCAAAGTAACAGACAGTTTAAAACAACTATTATAACATATTTCAAGACAACAACAATCTAGAAAAGAACATCATGCAGAAGTAGCTTATTTCCACATATTCAAAGGGACAAAATATGAATTATAACTGTTAGTGAACATCACAATTTTACCAAATGTCGCTCAAACGATTATTGTCTTTTTCCTTTTAAACATTGATTACTGTCCCATCCCTGATTCTACCACGAAATCAGAACTTTCATAACAACTCATCTCCCACCTTACACTATTTTTCTGCTGCAACCTCATTCATGAATCTCATTATCCGAGCCTTTCCACTCAAACTCCAGCTCACACACTCACACTCACACACACGTATCGGGCCCCTGTTCTGCTCTGCTCTGTCCTGCCTAATTGCCTCTGTCAGATCTCCCTTTTCCAGCCTCGTCCCGCCGTCGGATCGGATAACCGCGCACCGCCGGCCTCCCCGAACCCTCGTCGGCGCGTGCACGGACGGCGACGGTGATCAAGTGCGCATAAATAGTTGTCTTTCACTCACTATGTGCACAAACAGCGGCTGATCAGGCAGGTACGGGGGGGCGACGCTAATGCGACACGACAACCGCTGCTACTTTGATACGGCCCGCGCGGCTAACAGGTGTGAACGCGGCTGATGAGGTAGAGCGGGGAAATGGAGTCGCTTTTAAAAGTGGAGGGAGACGAAGTGCGGGCGTGACGTGCGAGAGCGGCGTTCGAGCGTTGTTTATTCATCCTCGGCGTTGTTGTTGTGAAGGAGAGCGGAGAAAGAAGGAAGAAAGTCAAAGATGTACATAGCATTGGTAGGAAATAGAGTTTTAAGATGATATGAACATTCACTAACAAACAACAGGTATTCGATAGATTGAAATCATGTTTAAGATAGCCATTCATGATTGTGTTAGTTAGGGCTGCAACAATTAATCGACAAATTGTGTCTAATCAACTATATTAAAAAAGAATCGTAGTCGTCTTTTGACAATCGAATGGTTCTCTGCGCTATACAGACTGTATAACACATACATTCATTCATTCATTCATTTTCTACCGCTTATTCCCGTTAGGGGTCGCGGGTGACTGGAGCCTATCCCAGTGACTTTGGGCCAATACAAAAAGACCTTTTATAACAAAGACTGCGCCATTATTAAATCAAAGTGTCATCAATAATATACTTTATTTGTTCATATTCTCTGTCTAGAAGCCTTCAGACACCATATTCCAAATGCATTTTAAACTTTTTGAAGTACAATAGAAATAATCGCTTATTTTTCTTAATTTGTATAATAGTTTTTGTCTATTTTAAAGCACTTTAAGCAAGATAAAATACGTATTATTTCCACTGCACTTTGGATTCCGGGACAGCTATAGCGACTTAATATTAGCCAAACGGTCCAATGTGAAATATTACTGTAGATTTCCATGTTTTCAAGCTCCCAAACTGACCAAGAGATCATTTAGTAAATCATCACTTCTATGGGAAATGTTTACGATAGTTTGTTCAAGGGGACATAGTTTGTAAAATGTACTTTCATGAGCTTTTTACTGTATCATTGTGCAGTCTAATCTTCAGTTCACTCAGCGTTGTATTTTGATTTATTCATGCCTTTCATTTATTCATGCACATTTGAGTAATCCTGTACTTGATATTTGCATGGTCAAAAATGCTTTGTTTTCACCTACTGTTTCCAACTAACTCGGCCACAGCAGATGAATCGTTGTGATATCTGTGACTTCACAAACTCTTGAGAATCCATGTGGCCCGGCTTTTACTGTTGGGTTGGAGCTGCAGTGAAGCGCCCAAAACTGACCTAAACAAGCATGGCCAACAGATGCACTGTGTCCTATTTTATTAGTGTTAAAAACCACTATAAAGAGAGGTAAGTATCAGAAAAAAAGCGTGATATGTCTAACCGGGCCAGCAGGATGAGTGTGAGATCACAAACTGTTGAGAACGCATTTGTTAAAGCTCCCACTGTTGCGTTTGACTGCCATAAGGCCCAAACCAGCGCCCGAAGCAGAGATCGGACCAATCACGGCACTGCATTGTGGTTTGGGTGGAAGCCAAGTCAAACCAACCAACACAAACATGGCGACGCCGACTGATTTATTTTGGCCTATTTTAGCCTAAATCCGGACTATTTTGTGGACGGTAAATGTGTTTTTTCTCTCAACTTGATTAAATACACTTGAGATTTTTCAGCTTCTTCTTCTTTTGTGACGTGTCAACTAATTCGAGAGAAGCATTTTTTTTTTAAACGCCCCAACAACTTTCAGCGAGAGCCTCTTCAGAGTGATTCATGTGTAGAAGTAAATTCAGAGAGCCACACTTGTAATCTGACGTGTGATTCAGAAGTGCAAATCATGTGCATTTAATAATAAAATAGTTCAGGTTCAGTTCAGGCGCAATTTTCATTAAAGTTCAAACCAATATTTCAAAAACACCAAATGCCTTTGCTGTACCTTCACTGTTGTTTTACTTGCAGCAGGATGCAAATAAGTTCAAATACAATCGAGTTTTAGATTTCATAATAGTTTCCAGGGCGCTGATCAGATTCTTGGGAAAAGGACTGATCCAAATCCAGCAGGATAAGAGCGCTGGTGTGATATGGCTGATGTAGTTAGAAGATAAACGCTAAAATGCAACTGATAAGAAAGAATAGTCAAACAGACCTTTATTATTCCGAGCAAAGTTGACATTTCTGCATCATTTATTCATCCAATTGCATGTTTTAATCCGGATCATCACCTATCGGCAGCGAGCTTCCCACTTGTGACAGTAATACCTGTGCGCTGGAAGTAACTTGAGGAAAAAGGGAGTGTTTGGTGCGTGATGGTGACAAGGGCGATTAATAATGAAAAACAGATGTCGCCGGCGTCTTGATTTTGAAAATTTCATGAAACTTCGCTAGCGTGATTAAAGTGTACGTCTCCCGCGACTCGCTGCCAGTCTTTTAAGTGCGATCTCCGGGGAGGGGCAAACAAATCACGCTTGAGACAACATGTCACATCACACGGCGTCAGCAGCACTTTACCGCGCGCTTTAGGCACAAATGCAGAGAGGGCTGGCAAGTTGGATTGTTTTACTTTGGCGATGTCGCTGCAAATGGCATGACCCCCGACTTTAAAGTGCGTATGGCAGGTTTTAACGATTTTATAATTTTGGTTTTATTTGGTGTAGTGATACCTATTGTGCATAAAAAGTCTAGTTTTACGCCAATCGAGTTGTAGTACGTGGAGAAAAGTGGAAAAATCTGTTGAAAATTGCAGGAAGTATAAAAAACTGATGACATCACACAAGGGAGACTCATTCCATCCAAATGTTATGTATAATGTACCCAAAATAAATAACTTTTGTAGAACTTTTAAAACATTGATTCAACTAAATAAAGGTGTTCACATATATTTTGATTTGTCTGACTAAAAAACCTGTGACATTAGCTGAGTTTTAGCCCAGTGTACCAATTTCCTATTGTGATGTCATCGTTTACAACCAGGAAGTGATATTACAAAACTAAAAAATTGCTAAATTGTGATAAAAATGTAAAAAAAAAACACTTTAAATATACTGATCTAACCCAGGTTTTTGTTGTAGGTTAGTCATAGATACTTTAAAGGTCCGGTATTAATCATCTTTTGTTTTCCATGTTGTTATGTTTGTTTCCTCGTCAAAAATGTACTCTAGTACTGGCATATTGTGTTTGCAATTATTTAACCATAACATATAGAGTCAACAGAAGATAAGATTTTTTCTTTACAAATTGTTTCAAATTATTTGGTACCCCTTTATAATACTTTTTGGCCTTTGTAAAACAGGAACAAAGTCTTAATTCATGAGGAACAAATAGTTTATTCAGTCTTAGCAACTACTTAATTAATGCCCTAACACTAACATATAACCCCACCTTAATTAAGTCTTTGTTCATGTTGTATTAAGGCATGAATAAGTGAAGGTATTATAAAGTGGTATGAAGTATTTAAGGCCAAACTTTAGATCACATCATAGCTCATACAGCAGCACTTCCATTAGGCCCCAGACATACTACCACACAGTATTTTTTTCTTTAACTGCAATCAGTGGTAGGTTGGGAAATGACAAAATCCCTGTATCTCTGGAGACTCTCAAAACTTATCCATTTACAGAATGTGTTAACTGCAGCAGGGAGGGCATCCAACACAAAACTTACAATAAAAAATGTATTAAAGGACACATATTCTGACTTATTTTGAATTATTATTGGCCTTTGAACTTGCTCTTGAGTGCATTTACTTATTTTAACTTCTTAAACATGAGATGCCAGACAACTTTCTATCAGCCAGGAGTTCCCTTGTCGAGATTGGTGTTAGCACAGCATCTACTGGCAGCAGAGGACATTGCAATGAGTTGAGAAAAGCTAGCTTGCCCCGACATGCTAATATAGACACGGAGTTGTATGAAAAGCTCAAAATAGTCTAGTAATGATTTGTGGACATAAAACAGCTCAAGAGACCTCCATGGCGTCCCATACAGTATCAGGGAAACAAGACTTAGAGGGAGAAGACCTTGTAAACAGGAACGAAGAAAAAAGTGCAAATGAAGATAAATACAACTCCAGGTATATAGCCCTAAACAGATTCCCTCTACTGACGTGTCCTAAACCTGATCCATCCACACATAGTTTAATGACAGCTGTGCCCACCCCCTCACACGCACACGCACACGCACACACACACACACACACACACACACACACACACACACACACACACACACACACACACACGCACACACACACACACACCTTGCCTGTATGAGTCCATTTGCAGGTCCCTCTCATGCAGCGCTGGCTTCATTTCTATCTTTGGCCTTGTTTAAAAGCTCGGCTGGCTGCTGTCACTGCAAGGCATTCAGGCTCCGTTCGGATTGTGAGGTGCAAATGTATGAAAAGGGCTGGGATGCAGACACACTGTGAAGAGGACTGAACGCTCGTAGCAGCAGAAATACAGAAATATGGGTTTAAATGCTGCCTCAAATATGAGACAAGTTAGGGTTTTTTCACCATGTTTTAGTTTTCGACACAAATTTGGTGCTTGAATCACTCGCTTGAATCAGTTGCAGTTGAAAGTGGTCTCTTTCAGTTTAAAATAATGTTAGCTCTAACTTTTATTTTTAAAAAGTAAACAAAATAAACACCAGTTTAGCAATAGCCTCAATGTCAGCCAATCACTGCTGCTACGCTTGCCTCTTAAACAATCACTGCTCATCCCTGCCCCTCCCACTGCAGCTCAGTTTCTCGATCCTTCACCGCTAACAATCAATGTCGACATTACTCAAAGAATCTTTTGGCACACTAGTTGTAAGTAGATTGTGAGAGCTGCAGTCTGTCTTTGAGGTCGTGAGGTACAAATCCTGTCTAAGAAGAAGAGGTGTGCCAACAGGTGCTAGGATTACAGGTAATGTTTTTTTTGTTTTTTTTCCATTTCAACTGTGCACATGTATGTATATACATTTAAGTAAACAAAAAATGCACCATCACAATCGAAAAGAAGAAAAAAAGCTTTTAAATATCTGCCCCTTTCTTAAACACCATACAACAAAAATACAAGATGATCTTAGAACACGTTTAAGTTTGTTTTTACAGTAACATGCAACGTGTCCATGGATGATTCCTCATATTCTTTTTTTGTTTTGTTTTTTAATGATTTAGTTCATATGATTTAATTGTTGTAGCTTTAAATTGTTTCTTAAACCACGTGTACCACAGTGGTAAGGTAAACATCCAGGCACTAAATAAAATAAGGTCAAATCAATGCACAGTATAGTCATCTTAAAGCATTGTAGTTAACAAAATGCTTAACTTTATGTTCAATATGACTCAGTAGACAGATCAACAGACTTAAAAGTGCTGTACCTGATTTCTACTGTCTTAAAAATGCAAAAACAGAACTAGTTCACTTCACGTTAGAATCAGAATTACTTTTATTCATCCCCAAGGGGAAATTCTTTAAACTCTTCGTTGTGGTCCACATGTATTACTCGCTTACCTTCCAAGCATCCTAATTCATCACCATGATGCAGTGCAGCAGTGCTCAGAGTTTTCTGTCATGGTAAAACTAACAAACATTACCATAAGAAGTGAAGAATCTACTTGGATATTATTCACTTCTGTCATGCAACAATCACTTTGGATCCCCTTAAGTAATTAGTCCAAAAAGTGTGTTGTGAAATCCATACCATCAGACTCATCATTTTGGCTCTCACATTGCTCACTACAATGCTTAGAAGCTGGCAGCAATTGTGGTTAGCCTATTTTGATTGCAGTTACTCAGTGAGGCGGCAAAGGACAAACCCTTGAGTCCTTCTGTGGCAACCGTGATGTTTTGCCCTCTCAGAAGACGTCAAATGAAGATGTTTGTCATTTCACATTCGGTTAAAACGTCTGCAATGTTCATCACGAAAATAACAGCAAAAAATAATCTGTCTCAAACCCACACATTTTGACATTTTCCACAAGTGGAGCTGACTGCATCTCCTGTTGGATTTGACTCTCCTCCTCTCTATTTTGATAAACACAACACTCCCAAATAACATAACAGCACATGCATAACCGACTATGAAAAGTGTTCATTTTGGCTGGCGATCGCTATTTCGAAATCCACCTTGTTTTTTTGGTGTTTTCTCTCCCACCTTTGCGCGCTCTTCCCTGGGGCCATAAAACAGTACTTTTACATATATTACCTTTTGATTAATGGAGTCGTATTCATTATTCTGCCCCACTGCTAATTAGAAAACGCGGCGTGCTAATGATATACAGTTGGAATAATACTAGCCCAGGAGGCACGCTAGCACACGGCGGTTTGCGAGTCCATAGATCCCAACGCAAGGCCGGTGGTGGTATTAGCAGCGCAGTCACGGATGGAGATGCAGAGGCGCTCATTGTTTCGGTTTGGTTTGGGTTCTCGGGGGAGCTGTCAGCGGGTTGTGATGACTGTGGGCAGAGTCAGTCTTAATCAGAATAAATATGGGAGTGGGAGGTCTGGTGTATTTGGATATCTTCATTCTAAAACACCTCTGATCGCGAAGGAAATAAAGAGAGGGAAAAGAGTCAAGCCGGTGTGTTATGTTAATGGTAATACTGTGTAGTGAATTCAGAGGTGAGCGTAATGTCTTTTCTAACCCATTTTAAGATGCGGATTAAGTCGAAAATGCGTGTTTCTGCCATATTCGAAATGGACATTTTGCTATACTATTCATAGATACCGGGGTGAGATTAGTGAGGCACTGCACACATGACTTTAAAACAATGCATCTGGGACGTAAAACTCCAACAATGGAAACGATAGATGGATACCTGTGGAATGTACTTTTGGCTGCAGGAAAACAGCAGGAGATGGATGAAAGGGACCGAAATGACTGACAAGGACTGGACTGAAATAAAACAGAAACAATTACTTGAGACTAAAGACGTTGGGACAAATGGGACTACAAGAGGGCGCATGTGCCAGACTGATATATAGAATTTACTGAATTATTATGATTTGTTGTCAAGGAGCTCTAACCATGAGTTTGTCACAAATCAGTAGAAAAGTGGCTGGAGTGGCAGGAAGAAGTCACCTTGAATTATTGTTGCTTGGTCAAACCTAATCTGCAACACAAAAGGACTAATGATACAGATTAACTCGGTGAGATAACAGTGGTATAACAGTGTGCTAAAGGACCGACTGCTCCCCTGTCACCTAACCACCATCACTATCGCACTCTCCTGTACTCCCCCTGTACTCCCCTGTCCAGCCCTGTGGTGTTAATGGCTGCAGATGCCCAGGGACTCAACATTCTGACATTGGACAAGTCACACCAACTTTTCACATGGCACCATCATTGACAAGACCTCTAACACTTCACCTGGAACACTTAAAGGTGCCCTGTGGCTATAGTACCATCCCGTCTATGGTCAGTTGTCTTCAGTGTATTACTATATTCTTTTTTCATTGGACTGTGCCTTTTTTGTCAGATAGTAACCACTGTGAACCACGCTTTGACGTCCCGGACGAGCATTTGAACTAGAGGCAAATTGTCTCGCTGTCTTGTGTAATTTCGGAGGAAAGACTGCTACTCTGGAAGAAGCTACTGATTGGTTGATGTGCCGTGAACTAAAGGATTGGCTTTTCAAACTCAGTCGTCCCGCACCAGGGACACGTGAACACTGAAGATGTGAGACAGGCCTCCACTCTGACAATGTTTAAATCGAGGCTAAAAACAGTTTTGTTTAGATGTATATATGGCTGAAAGATCTATCTGCACTCTTCTCTTTTAAAGCATTTTTTTTTGTTTGTTTGTTTGTTTGTTTTTTAAGTTTTTGTATGTCTTTATGAATTTGGTGATTTTAATGTTATTCCTGTTATGTAAAGCACTTTGAATTGTCTTGTGTACAAACTGTGCTCTACAAATAAACTTGCCTTGCCTAAACTCAGCGCCCTTGACACATTAGTCTGAACGCACCATAACTGTCTGGACGGTTATCATTTCACTTTATCAAATGAATGTAATTGAAAGGACAAACATTAACTAATGCCCAACATCTGGTTGTTTCAAATTCAAACCACAAACATTAGAAAAACACAATTATATCTGAAGGAGTGGTGTAGAAAACACAAAAGTTCAAAGCATTTGATATTGTCAACATAAAGCTTCTGGATTTACTTACAGTGGGAAGGGTAACTAAAGCTTTTACTCAATAAGAGTTCTGTTATATTGTCAAATATTAAGTAGTAGTAAAAGTATGGTGTCTGAAAACTACTTTGCTTCAATAAAAGATCACTCTGGTAAATGTAACTTTGTAGTTCCCACCTTTGCTCTGGACCAAATTTCAACTTCATCCCCCAAATTAAACCTCACTTTTTCACACGAACTCATTTAAAACTTCACGATTCCTACCCATACAGAGCCCGTGTCAACAACAATCTGCAGGAGAGTTATCGTGCTATTCTCTCTCTGTGTGTTCTCGCTGTCTAAAGGTCAAAGTTCACTCGCCGCACCTCAGCGTATGGTAGCCCAAAACCCGTTAACGCTTCTCTGCTCTTTCCGCGGCTCAGAGGTCAGCATTTCCTCCCATTACCTGCTTGTTATTCCCCGGCTCCACTCCGCGGCGCGCTCCCATTACAGATCAAGAGTCCATCTGAAGTTAATAGCGGCAGCCCACTGCTCTAGGGCCCGCTAACCTTATACCCCAGTACGCCGTGTTCTGCGAGTACACGGGCCTGGCTGGGGTTAAGTACTGTAGAGCCAATGTACCAACACAATAATCCGTCTGAGCTTAAATAGTAATGACGGTGCGAGGCGTTAGCGATCCCCGTTGGGAGCCGGGATATTCCTCCTCGGGGAGTTCAAAGTGCGTACTCAGCGTTGTAGGCGGCCAAGGAAATGTTGCTCAAGGGCACAGCAGCAGGTGGGAATCTGCTGTGGAAAGAATTAAGTTTGATTTTTCTATTACGCCGCTGTAATTGACTTGGGTTTTTAAAGGTGGTTGTAAGAGAAAGTTCACATTTTCATTAGTTCCAGGTAGGAAATAGAAAGAAATGATGTAAAGTTGCTTGTTTCATTTATGTTTCTAATGACGAGCTGTGTCAGTGTTGGTATAGGGCAGCAAATAAGGATTGCTTTAGAAGTCGACTGGACAGAGAATTTTTTTTTGTTTAGTCGACTATTCAAACAAAAAGATTTTTTAATACATTTCTAAGCAAAAATTGAAATATGTTGACTGAAGGCTTCTAAAATTCATGAAAATACAAAATTGTTTATTATGAAGATGAAATGACTTCTTTTAGAGACTGCAGATTTGTCATAACACAATTACGATTATTTTAAATAGTCGACCAGTCATGATTATTCTGATTAATCTTTGCAGAACTATTGTAGAAAATACTCATCACAGGCACTTAATTATGTTAATCTTGTTGTAAAGTATACGTTAATGTTGTCCGCTCAGCCTGAAGTTGTTTTCATTTGGGAAGGTGACAGTAATCCTCTGCAACTCCAGCGCTAAAACCAAATTGTGTATGCCAGCAAACCATGAAGCTCTTTTATTAAAGGCACTTCATTTTTACACTTAAAACGAGAAAAAAAAAACTAGTTTTACTCTTTGCATTTTATCTTATTACGGAAGTTGCTGTACGCGCCGCCATCTTTTTCCATTATAGTTTACAAGGAGCAGACGAGCTCAACAGAAAATAAGTTCTATACGGACTAAAAAGCCGTTTTCAGACTGACCAGGAAATCGGTGCGTTGCTGACTTGTTTTTGCATGTGAACATTAAACACTTTACACAAATCAATCTACTTTATATAATGTTTGTCAAACCGGAAGTCCCTTTACTACAAGAGTGCGGATCATCGACATAAAACGAGGCAAAAGTGGGCGGGGACGGAATAAAGTCCACATGTATGAACATTGACCGCGATGAGTCTATGAGCGCATTTCAAAAGCCTGAAGTGAGTTTTACCATTAAGCAAAAAAACATTACCATGTTAACGCCGCACTTCCTGTTTCACATAGAATAAAGCACTTTATAATTATATACAAACAGCACATTATGGCCTCATTAGATTATTTTACAAAAAAACAGTACAGGTCCGCGCTGAGGTACCTGATTTTTGTAAACCTTGCAAGAAGAATCTGTTTGTGTTCAATAAAATGTTTTGCATGCCCTGTCAGGTTTTGTCACAAAGTGCTGCTTTTATGAGACACTTTTACAATTAAAAAGTTGGGTAATGCTGCTTTAAAGTTCACACAAATTCACCAGACTTGTTACGATCATTCCAGTGCTCAAATTGCCTCTCCTGCACGTCAGCAACCTTGGCAATAGTTTTGGTTTTTAGCACCTTACAAACCAAATTTTGTAATTGAATGCTAGAAAATGAAGTCATGACACTCTTTTCTAACATTTTGTAAGGACACATTTCAAAGTAGTTGTCATTACAAAACACTTTCATTGAATTGCCTCGAAACTTGACCTTCTTAAACATAATCCAAATGGCAAGTGCTTTCTCAAAGGTGATAATGAGTCAAAACCACAGAAAAGAAGCAGCATGGCCTGGAAAACTCAAACTCGACGTGTGAACGGGCGGAGGATTTGAGCAGCCGATAAAGTGTAGCTCTGTCCCTCTGGAGCCAGCAGTTTGTCACTCGTGTCACTTTTTATAGTGTCACAGATTCAGTACTTACCCCGGCCTCTAGGGGCACTGTCTGTCACTGCCAGAGAAGACAGCGCACACGGAGAAGTACGGGTTCAAAATCATCAGTGCGGAGATTGTCACTTAAGACGGATATAAAGTTTGTATCAATGAGAATTGGTTTGATTTGCGTACGGAGATTGGGTTGTTACGGTTCAAAGATCGTCCAGGAATTAAACGTATTTGTCCAGTTAACATTCATCGCTCTTGTCGTTTTCAAGATTTTGGAAACAAGTTGAGTTACGAGGTTATTGTTGTAAATGAAAATTAGTTCTCAGTCGACTTACCTGGATAAATAAAAGTTAAATTGATTAAATCACTAATAAATAAGTTAGATGTTTGCTACATTTGCTAATGAGTAATAAAAGTCAATATCTAACCCCCAGCTCTATTCTCTAAAATAATATTTGCAGCGTTTGGTGAAACAAAAACAAAAGAAAATCCTGGTGAAATAAGTTTGGTGTGATTTGTCCAGCACAATGTTAGATTTAAGCTGTCTATTACGTGGTAGTTAACATTTATGCGGAAACAAATAAATAAATAAACAGTGCTACACATGATGATGTTTTCTTTGCGTGGTTGTGGTGTTACTCACATGTGGTGGTTGTCAGTCTGCAAAACAGCCCTGGTTCACAGTTTATGATGTTTGGTGGCTGACGATAACTCTCCCATTGAAAATACATCAGAGCTGTGCTTTGCTGATGGTGCAGTGGATAAGGGCACAGCATTGTTGTGGGTTCGAGTCCAGTACTCCACATTAGCTAAAAAAGAAAAAATACTGCATCAAAACCAACGTATGGAACAATACCAGCCTTTAGAATGCAGGTGTTCTGTTTCAGGACATGCAGGAAACAGGCTGGCGAGGAGAGCTTGGAGTTGAGTCGCTGCTCCTCTGCATGAAGACAATCCAGAGGTGGTTCATATGTTCCAGGTGATTTGAGACGGGCTGCAAGCAAGATGCAAAGAGACCAGAGAATCTCCATTACAGTCTGACAAGCCAAACCCATTCTTAAAGTCTATATGAGGTTCTCATGTTTTTCAAATTCTGACTTAGTTTGGTGGGAGGGCACCTGTGGTAAATATTTATCATAGCTTTACATCCATGAAGTAGCAGTTTGTGAAGACATTTTGAAAATAATAGTTTAAAATTAGGGACATACCATTGAAAATACAGAGACAGTTAACAGCTGACACATTTTTTTGACAGTTTAAAAAGTCGTTCAACAAAATAAAAGTGTTATCAAGTATTATTATTTGTAAAATCAAAACTAGTGTGTAGTTTTGTATCAATTTTGGCCATTGTTTTCAAAATGGTTGCTAGGTAACAGCTGTGGAATTACCTCTACCTATGTCATATTTGCTGCCCATGACCAACCAGGAAGTAACATTTTAAACATTACAAAAACTATCAAACTGGGGACAAATGGGCAAAATGTTTAGTAAAATAATAAATATAATCATGTTCACTACATTTTTGTGTAATGTTTCATCTAATCTGTCATATGGACTTTAACACGAGCGACCATATTTCTGCAACTTTAGGTTCTTTTTAAAGACAGTAAAGAACTTAAAGTTGTGGATATACCAAAATGAAGTTTTGAGCAACCATAGTATGAACAATAAAACAGCATCATGGGGCACAATTAATAGTTTATTAGCAAGCATGATCCTTAACTCCATCTGTGTATCCAGCTGTCCAACCCGCCTTACAGAACCAATCAACTTTTCACAGATGCATTCTCACGTCACAAGCAACTGTAATTCCTGTTTTTACAGTTAGAGCATATTCGGGCCAACAAACCACAACATTTCAAAGACGTGTTGTGAAAGGAAAGTAGCGACACAAGCAGAAAGAGTGCTGATCCCACACACTGGAGTCTGAGCTGCTGGGCCTCTTTAATGAAGCTAACAAGTGTAGTGCAGTCACCACATGTTACGTTACCTGCCTCTTTGCTCTTAACCTCTCAACGGGAAAGCACGCTGTTTGGGCTGCTATGAAAAACAAGATGAAGTGCACCTAATTTGTCTTAAAACTGCACTGATAAAATCCACACTTTTATTTGTTTGTTTGTGCAAGTACAAGTTTTAAAACATGCCAAAGTGGTCACAGCAAGAAGATCCTCAATTTTATTCCCCTAATTTCTGAAAAGGATCCTGGCTCAATGTCTTAAACTTGTAACTTTTCTGATGGAGTGTCGACTACTTGTTGTCTCCAGAGAGATGTAAATGCTTCACCTGGTACAAAGTATGTGTTAAACATACAGTGGAAAAACAATATAAACTTAACACTTTTGTTTTTACACCAATTTTTCTCCCGTCTGCCCTGAACCGTGAGAACCAGGATTCATCTGGGAAGAAAACACCTCTCTAACGTTCCCAGACACCATCGAATATGAGCATTTGCCCTCTCAAGTCGGTTATGACTGTGAACTGCAATCAGGTAGTGATCTTGACGAGGTCCATGTGCAGATGAGCTTCCCTGAGACGACTCCTGACAGTTCTTCGGGTATACAAACTGACTGTTGCAGCAGCTGTGCGGTGGCTGATCTCAGACGATCTTGGAGATGAACATGCTGGGTGTGTAGGTCCTGGTGTGATTACACGTGGTCTGCTAGTTGTGAGGCCGGTTGGATGTACTTTGGAGACGGTTTATGGTAGAGAAATGAAGTCAGCACGCCAACTGCACACTCAAATTGCAACATCTGTGGCATCTGTGTGATAAAACTAAACATTTCACAGTGTCCTTTTATTGTGACCAGCCTAATACCCATTTTCATGCTGTCTAATCAGCATCTTGATGCTGTGAGATGGGATGGGTTATCTTAGCAATGGAAAAGTGCTCACTAATGCAGATTTAGACAATATTTGTAAACAATATTTGAGAGTAATTGGTATTGTGAGTTCAGCTCATGAAAAATGTTAGCAAAAGTTTTGCTTTTTTTTGTGTGTGTATCTGTCTTGCATTCATTCAATTACTGGTGTTTTTATAGCTAAAAATACATTAAAAACAGAGACTGAGTAGAGTTGCCTCACCACAGATCTGGGGTCTCATTTATAAATCTTAACTTGGAATTGTAACACAAATGTAACAGAAATGTCTAAAAACTTCATCTAACATGTTTATTTCTCGTCTCTTTGGGCTCAGATTGTCTTTTGCCTCATCTTTAAAGACCTGACGCACAAAGTTCAGAGTTTTTGGACTGAATTGTTAATTTCCTCATCAAGTTGTCTTTTGATAGATCACAAAATTAACGTTAAAAGTCACATACGCAACATTTATTCAACAACTTTATAAATAAGACCTCTGACCTGTAACTTGGCCTGGGAGCGTCACCCTCCATAAAAAAATTTACATTTGTACTGTGCTCCTTTAAGATAGTGTTTTTTTCCCCGTAAATAACAATGAAAACTGTTATTTGACATATAGGAACAGAAACATATCAGGAATTAAGGTTTTCACTTCAATCCCTGAACTAACCACGTTTGTTTCTTCTGTTGTTTCCTCGGGCATGACACTTCTCCAGTATTCTGTCAGTGGTGGTGCAGATAAGACATAGGAAACGATGCCCCCGTAAGACCCAGGTATATCTTTATTAAAGTTCTTAAATTCATGTAATAAGCCAGAAGACTTTCTTAGTTGTTTCCTTATTAATTTGGTATTTGATAAATATTGGATGTGCAGTGTTTAACTTTGAACAAAAAGTGATCAAAGCCCACCTCTTCACTGTTTCACATAAAGACAAGTGTGACTTACACTCACACGGGGCTCGCTTTGAGGAGAATAATGAACTTTTTACTGAATTATGCAAAATGATTGACAAATAAGATACTGAACTTTTTAACTTATCTCTTACATAAGCCTCTAATCAGGATTCAGAGTTCATAAAATAGGAAAGATTACATTTTCAATAATGTCTGCAAGAATTGATTTTATTTTATTTTTTTACTTTTGCCCTTGAATCTTGGATCAACGAGCAAAAGACTGACAGACAGTAACCGATCGAAGGTACAGAGCCCACTTTATGACAGGAGAAATATAATAATAAACAAGGTCATAAAGTTATATCACTTCAGTGTGTGAAAATATCATGAAGTGGTGAGATAATGATCATGAGGGAACACAATAATGTTATGAAGAAATGAGATAATATCACGAGGGAATAAGATAATTTAATGAGGGAAAGTGATAATAATCATGAAAGAACGAGACAATGAGGAAACAAGATGATTATCATGAGGGAATGAGATAAATATGAGCCAAGGAGATATAATCATGAAGAAATGAGATAATTATCATGAAGATTGAAGTAATGCCATGAGAGAAAGAGATAATTACCATAATGAGATCAATTCATGAGGGAATGAGATAATTACCATGAGCGAGAACGATATAATAATCATGAAAGAATGAGATATCATAATAATATTATGGGAAACAAGATAATTATCATGAAGAAATGAGGTAATATCATGAGGGAATGAGATAATTATCATGACAGAATTTGATAATTATTATGAGGGATTGAAATAATGCCATGAAAGAAAGAAATAATTATTATGAGGGAATGAGATAATGTCACGAGAAAACAAAAGTATGAGAGAACGAGATAAGATAATATGAGGTAAGGAGATATAATCATGAAAGAATTATATAATTATCATGAAAGAATTAGATCATTGTTATGAGTGGATGAAATCAATTAATGAGAGAACGAGATAATCATTAAAAAAAATTGATAAAATTATGAGGAAAAAAGATAATTATCATGAGGGAATGAGATAATAATGCAGTGAGAAAAAGAGATAATTATTATGAATGAATGAGATCATATAATGAGGGAATTAGAAAATATCACGGGGAATGAGATAATAATCAAGAAATAACGAGATGATACTATGGGAAATAAGATAAGTATCATGAGGGAATTAGATAATGTCATGAGGAAAATAAATTATCGATTATCATGAGAAAACAAACTGATAAGAGGGAAGGAGATAAATATCATGTAAGAGTTATTATGAGGGATTGAAATCATTGCATGAGAGAAAGAGATAATTGTTATGAGGGAATGAGATCAATTAATGAGAAAATATCATGACAGAAATAAGATGATTTAATGATGGAACGAGATAATAATAATAATGAAAGAATGAGATAATATTATGAGGAAACAAGATAATTATCATGAGAGAATGAGCGATTATCATGAGGAAACAAAATGATAAGAGGGAAGGAGATATAATATTGAGGGAATGAGATCATTATTGTGAAAGGATTAGATAGTTATTATGAGGGATTTAAATAATGCCATGAAAGAATGAGAAAAATTGTTTACGAGAGAATGAGATCAGTTAATGAAAGAATGAGAAAATATAAGGGAATAAGATATTATCATGAAGAAACAAGATAATATCATGAGGAAACAAAATTATATAAAGATGAAACGATAATTATCATGAGAAGAATGTGACAACATCTTGACGCAATGGATCATTATTACATGTATACAACATTTGCACATTTATTCACAGTTGACTTACAAAAAAAAGTGGTTTTCTGTACAGCATTTGCAAGCCAAGTGCGACCTACGATCCACGGTGAGAGTTTAACAGCAATGAACGCCTCACACCTCTGACTCCTTGGTTCGGCGCGAGGTATTTCTGCCTCTCTGAATGATGAAATTGGAGGTATTTAAAGTCTTATAGTCTCTGTACAGAGCAGGGATTCAACGATTACTTTTAAACCTATAGTTGAATCCTGCAGCATCAAGTTCAATTTAAACAAATGATCTCGTCCAAAACTAACCAAGATGATCTAAATGGCCATTTTTTCCCCCAAAATACTAATGAAAGACAGCTTTGAAATACTATATCTGTCTCTTCGTATATCATATCCAAAATGACCGCTACTCCTTTGCCGCTTATTAAAATTCAAAATGAATCATTGATGAAAAATGTAGTCAAAAAGGTCTGGCATGGACACATTGAAATCCTCAAAGATAAAACGGCAAAAATGTACTCAAGTATAAACAATTATCACAAGTATTAAAAGAAAAGGTAAGTTATTCCACCCGCAAACCCAGATCAACTTTAACTAGACTTTCCACAGCCCCATAAAGCGTAACATAAGGACTTCATTTACCCAGAATGCCACTTTCAACAACCTTTCAAAGAGTTCTAACTTGAAGGTATATCCAAGCGTGCTGGCACCGATCCTCCAGACAGCCGGCCAATTATAAAATTATGAGTGAAGACTTCCTCTAGCTCCCTCATGGCCTTAAGAACCGCATTACCCATGAGCGCCTTGGCTTTGAAACACCTCGCCCTCCTCATCCCCTCGCAGCACAAAGATGACACAAAACTCCAGTTCCTGACAGCCAAAGGTTCCAACTTCTTCCAACCGGCTTTTCTTTTTTTTTTCTTCTCCTCCTTTTTCCAATTTGCCCCTAGTGTTTTAAAAGCAATCCAGATCCAGAGCGCCCTCCCCTCGCTGGCGCCATGACAACCACAAGAAACAG
The DNA here is from genome assembly GCA_019453435.1 of Rhinogobius similis. Lineage (NCBI taxonomy): Eukaryota > Metazoa > Chordata > Actinopteri > Gobiiformes > Gobiidae > Rhinogobius > Rhinogobius similis. Next base: position 32,906,320 of record CM033622.1, on the reverse strand, counting down.
TTTTGAGTGCCACAATTGACATATCCTTCCCATCCTTTTGGCATGTCACCCGCCTTTTTCTGGACACCTGATTGATTCTGACAGCCTATATTGGGTATTTCAAATGAAAGAGAATATTGTGATGAAATCTTAATGAGTTGGAATTTCTCGCAGTGAGTTTTTTCTTTTTTTTTATTACGGGCCGCCAGTTTTGAACATTTTTCAAAGTAACGCACGCCCAAATTCCTCTGTTTGCGATGAATTAGTAATACAGTCTTGTCACTGAAGTATGCCGCATTCTTTAATCAGGCCCGCAGCTCGGAAACAGAAGCGTCTTGAAAGGTAGTTTTTTGTGATCAGAACAATTAGAAACTTTGGGCATGCGTTGGGTTTGTGTATGGGGGGTTGTTTGCGACATAAAAAGGACCTCGGGCCAGTCGTGGGTTATTGGTCTTGACTGGATCGCACGTCACAAATGAAGGAGGATTTGTGACGGGTGCAAAAGAGTGGAGCGAGGTTGCTTTGTTTCGACGTTGTCAAAATATCTTGCGGCTAATTTGGATTTGAATGTTCTGTGTAGAGCGACGCGCAGATGTTTCCTCTGTCTTTGTCTAGTCCCTTTTCAGAGAATGTTTTGGAATGTATACATTATAGAATTGTCAGGATAATACTTCTGTCATGTAGACTTAGTTCATGTTTAATGAGCAAATTGGATAAAGTCTATATAAACATGTGTGAAGTATGAACCGTGTGTAAAGTATGACTGATTTCAAGTATTGAAGAATTTAGTTACAGACTGAGGCAAACTTTGTCAAAGGTTTACCAGTTTTCATACCTCCGTATCCTTCTCGTTTTATCATAAAGGCTGTGTATCTGATTTTCATTTCTTCTAATGCAGGAACACACCCTTTGCGCCATGTAGAGGAGTTTAGGGATGCGACTAATGATTAATTTGGTAATCGATTAGTCTCGTTAATATTCTTCGCTTTATTGATTAGTTGCTTAGAATGCGAAAGGCCTATGAATATGAAATTGCTCACTTTTACTCAGATAAAGCTGGACCGAAGCCTTTTGAGGAAGTCTGGTTGAAGAATATAACAGACGAAAAAAGACACAACTCCCATGTCATTTTGTGTGATTCCTGCTCTGTCTAAGTAATAGAACCTCTTCTTTGGAGTCACCAGTTAACAATAATTCGATTACTTAATTAGTTGACAACTATTTCTGCATTTAACTAGTTGCGATTTGTCGATTACCTTGTTGCAGCCTTAGCGTGTTGTAAAAACAACCGTTTGGTATCACCTCAGTTGTTTTCTGTTGTTTCTCTGATTACAGTAAGACAAAGGACTACGAGGGGCGGAGTTTAAAGTTCAAACTGAATTATGTTCCTTTCTCATAAAATTGGGTACAAGTTCTTTAAAATATCCTGACCACGACAAAACTTTGACCGCCAAGCACAGTCTGACTTAAAGGGGACCTAATGCGCAAAATTAACTTATAGGAGCGAACTATTGTCCTGCGGAAAAAACGCAATTGCTCCATTAGTCCAGGTTTAACTGATCCCCAGATTTTCCCTGCTCGACGTCCACTGCTCTTTGCATACTTTGTGATACTTTTTCTTTTTTTTTCTTTTACGGTGACACACATAGGATTTGTCCAGCGTCGCGAAACCATTTTTGCACAAATTTTAGACATCCCTCTGCTCGCTATCATGAACTTCAGCTCTCCAGAGGCAAGATATTGTAAAGGGACTGGCAGAAATCAACCTGGAAGTAACCTGGACTTGCTTTTTATTAACTTGTTTTATGCCAATATTGCAATTTAAGATGTCCAAAATATAACATAATGATCCATGAGTGTTGTAGATTAGTTCGATATGAGCATAATGTCTTCTTGAAGGCCAGCCAGAGCTTGCTTTCTGAGGAAGTGAGTAGAGTGTAACGGCAATGACAAACAACCTGTAATTTTGAGATTTACAGTTATACGGCCATAAATGACAAGCTTTGCGTTAAAGTCAAAATTACAGCATTCAAAATTCTGTGTGAGGAATATTTCATGCACGAGTTGACAGTATTCATTTTGCATTTTCAGTGAGTAAAGTCCAATCAAAGCCCTTCCAAGCCAGAGATAGTGTCACGTCCAGAACCTATCAATCACCCCATTTCAACTTTGCAAACCGAAGAATCCTCAAACTTTTTTTTTACTTTGGACCACCATAAAGTCTGAAACAGCCCTTTTTGTCAATCTCCAGAAACCGTCCTACCGTGTTCCTGTTCTCTGCTTGCAGTGAGGGGCGGACTTTTTGGCGCGGGGCCGTATTTTCGCCGTTTGTGTTGAAGCGTACGGGAGCCGACGCCGCTCTTGTCCGTCCGCCTCCGCCTGACTCCTGTGTGGCTGCTCCTCTGACAGAGCGGCGGGTTTCGTCAGCTCAGATCACCCGCGCTACAAGCGCGCCGTGCGGTCTGTGTCTGCAACGGGAAACAGGGGAGGAAGGTTGTGGGGTTGTGAAGGGAAAGGATCATTCTCAGTAAACTAGATGTCCGCGTGATTGTGGAACGACGCATACTTAAATTGGACTTAAAACAATTGGCTTTGATTGCAAAACTGATCACTTTGATTACTTCCCTCTAAAGGGACACAGCATGAGCATTAATGCCTGCGTTGTCTGCCCCAGGGCCACTGTGGCAAGTTACAAGAATAACTGAATAGTGAATAGATAGGTAACACTTTATAATAATGCAGCTCTTGATCAAAAATAAACTAATCACTGCAAAAATCTAATTATTAACACTGCCTCATGATCATTTACTAGGTTTAGGGTAAGTTAATGTTAATGGTTGTTAAAGATTAGTTCATTTTTTGTTCATGATTGGTAAAGATTATTAAACATTTATAAACACTTTGGATATTTACCTTAGTGCACTTTTATCTTATAATGTTCCAGATCAGTTGATTGGTGGGCAAGATTTATTTTAATTGTTATAAACTTTATTTTAAACACAAGGAGAGGGAACTCAAAGCAACAGCTCCACTTATTCTTGTCTTAACAAAGAATGCATGAACAAAGATTTAATTCTTAGTGAACAAATAGTTTATAAAGAATGATTCAGGCTTTGTAACAACTGAACAATAAATACTCTAACAACAAACCTTAAGTGAGTAGTTAACAAGCCTGAATCACACTTTATAAACTATATATTCATGTTAACTAAGTGTTCATACTTTGTTAAGGCAAATTAAGGTGTAGTTATTATAAAGTAGTGCCGACTGACTCTATAAAAGTTCTGTCAAATGTCTTTTTATCATTAATGTCCCACCTGTCCCAGTGATTGGTCCTTTATTTATATGTTTTCTCCATTTTGTAAAAGCCCATTGTTATTTGAGCCCAGTCCTTGTACCATTATAAAGCTGGAGTACTTGATTTTCGTCATTCACAGCAAAAGTAGGTATTAAAATATGTCTAACTAGTTTCTAGCCATCACAGACGTTCGTTTTAAGATGCATACATGGCTTTAGAACAGCTTTTTTCAGGCGGCAAAGTGAAACTGGGGTGGACCGCCAAACCACAGCCAATCAGAGCGTTAATTTTGGCCCGTACTTCTGGATTGAAGAGAGATCAAATGCTTTTATTATTCGCCACGGGCAATGGACTATGGTCTAATTTTGTCACAAAGTGCTGCTTTTACAAAATGCTCTTTAGTGGAAAAGATGTATTCATTTACAACAAAAAAGTCAGTTACCCCAGCTTTAATTTTGAAAATATTTTCAGATAAATACAGTGGTTTATTAATCCCAGTCATTATAAACGTTTTTTATATACATTTTGAAGAGAAGCTAAAAGTACAAAAACAAAAGTACAAAAGGCTTAAACCATATTGAAATCACGTTTAACAGGACTAAAAAAATGTAAGTTGATTTTTTTTTTCTTTTAATGGTTAGAGCAGTAAAGTTTTGGTGAAAATTTCAGTTATTTTTTGTGAACCAAACAAAAAACAACCAAGTCACCCGTTCTGTGTTGACTGACATTGACATAACTCACTGAATGTGCAAGATGTCCAATAAAACACATCTTGTTTTACTTTTGCACCATATAATCCAACAAACAACATGTATTTTTTTTAAGTCCCTTGATACCAATCCTTTGTTGTTACTTTGCCTTTTCTCCCAACCAAGACACCAGGGCTTATTTTTGTCAAAAGATCTTTGTAGCTGAATTGTCTCCTCTCATCTCTTTAGACTTTGTTTTTTAAAAGTCTAGAGTTCCAAAGTACTGGCAGAGTACAACGCGAGCCTACCAGACCTCCGCACTCCCTTGTGATCCAGGCTCAGAACAGTTGGTGCCCCTCAATAAGTTATACCCCCATCATCACGCAACAGTCGGGATGAATTTCAGCTTTAGCCTGTCTAATTAGTCCCCATCAAAAATGCAATTCTTTTTTCGGGAATTTCGCCGCCAGGCCCGAGTAGCCGAAAGCACGGTTACCTGGTGGGAGAAGAAAATAATGAATGGAGGGGAAAAAGATTCTAACCCGGAGCCATAAGTACATTTATATGCTTGACACGGCCCTGCCATCAATGTTGGGTCGAATTCTAATTGAATTTCAGAGATGTATGTGTAATTTTGCCATTAATATGAATGTTAGCATGCTAAATATTTCAAGCTTTTCATGGATATTGTGAGTATCTCATATATCCTTCAAAAGCGTATTAATTAATAAGCTCTTTTCTGATACCTGGTGCAGAGGAGTTATAATACGCAGGTAGGGCATGATATAGAGCCAGAGTGAAGGCTCATTACGACATGCTTTTGTTATGAAGACTGTTTTTCCCTCTGGTGCTTTTGCAATGGGCCAATGTTGTACAAATAAATTATAAATCAATCAGAGGAAGTTGAGGTTGATGAAAATGTATGCATATGTTTGCATTCAGCGATCTTCCTCCATGGAGACAGGCGGGTGGCGCCACCTGGTCAAGATACATGTCAGATCCATGGATAGTTAAATAAAAATGCATAAAAGATATTTTAGCATGAAAAAACACCTGAAATTAAATAAACGTATGATGTAAGTTCATGCCATACTGTGGAACAGCTCCATGGAGGAAAACAAGTGGCAGAACATAGTGCACATTTAAAGGGGCTGCATAAAGTAAAATCTATTTTGCCCCAGTACAGATATATTGTAAAAGCTCTTAATGTGAAAATTAGTCCATCATCTGCTGCTAATCAGAGAGTGTTTTATTCCCTGCGATCCAGGAATTGCGCTGTTAGCACGCTAGTTGCTGTTAGCGTTACTGTGACGGCAAAACTCATTCACTCGTATAAAAGCTCTTCTGAACTCATCGTGTTAAGTTGCAGTGTTTTGTTTTGCACATTTTTAAAACTCTAAAACTCAGGTACAGCACCTTTAAAGCAGAGTTAAGTAAAAATTTAACTTTACCTTTTTAAGTCTGTGTGATGGTTGCATTTGTATTTTGGGGCGTTTGAAGCTCTTTTGCGTCTTTTCACTAGCTGTGTATTTTTAAAATGTCATTGAAAGGTGTCAGTTCTGCTTTAAAGGGACTGTACCCATTTTTAATTAAGTAAAATCTATTTTGCCCCTGTACAAATATATTGTAAAATCTTCTTCCACTGTGAAAATAAGTCCACTGTCTGTATCTAATTAAAGAGCACTTTATTCTCCACAAAGCAAGAATTTACGCTTTACTGCGCCGCCATAACTCATAGTAGTATGCGGTGAAATGCAGTGAAAACGCTTATAAACTCATCAGTGAATAAATGATACTCTGAAGGCATAAATGAGCAATACATGTGGTCCGCTGCATATAGACAAGTTTTCTTTTGCACTTTTTTAAAACTGCAAATATCAGATACAGCACCTTTAAAGGGCCCATGACAGGTTGAAATACACGTTTAACTAAAATGCAGTTAAGATAAAATATATTCAAATTTCTACCAAAATCTTTACAAATTTAACCCCAGTTTAGCTGTTTTTTAGGTTTGAAATTTGAATTCCTGGTTGTAAAGTATAACATCACAGTAGGAAATCACCATAGCGATCACACTGTACACTGGACAAAACTCCTCTAATGTCACAGATTTTATTCATTTGACAAAGAAAAACACACGTGAACACCTTTATTTTGTTGAATCAAAGTTTAAAAGGTCAAAAAAGTAGTTTATTTTGTGTAAATTATGCATGACCTTTGACCCCCCAGTGTGATGTCATCAGTTTGTTTACTCCCTGTAATTGTCGACAGAGTTTTCAACTTTTCTGCACAAACAGCGACTTGATTGATGTAAAACTATAATTTGTATTTACACAAGGTATTAATGCACTGAATAAAGTGAAAATTAGAAAATCATAAAAACCCGTCATGCGCACTTTAAATTATCTTACCGATATGATTAAAAGATATATCTATACCATATCAAGACAAATGTGTGTCCTACAGTTTGCTTATGTCTACGTTGCATTGCATTGTATTTGTCGTTCGTTGTTTTGATTCGTGTAGGTGTTTTCAAGCTACAAACAAAAAATTCAAACTGTTTTCTGCACACGATTTCGCCAAATAAACACATCGCATTGTAAGCTACATCTCCACAGATCAACCCTTTCTCCATAATATTTGCTCTCCACTTCTCGTATGGTTTCCCCGCTCCCCCTTTTCTCAAATAGGTTACCGCGCTGATACATTTTAATATAGAGACACGCTTGGCTCGTTAACATGCTCCGTTCATTAGCGGCGCAGCTTTTCCACAATGTGCCAATGCTGTGTGGCCTTTGAGCAAATTAATAATGGATTAATTAAGCAAATGAATTGGCGGGCTGGAGACGGCGTTCCATCACTTTGAATTTGGCCCCTGATGGGTGAGGGCCCCTTACAAGGCCGTGTTGTTCTGACAGCGCCTCCCCCTCCTCCCCCTGCCTAAAAGCCCTAGCAAGTACCATTTGTCTACGGGTTAACAGAAGAGACAAGATATAGGGCACTTTGAATAATTCACGCTCCCACAACACATGCACTTTTGCTTTTCAGGCGCGAGTTATAATTTAATTAGAAACTTCTGGTGCGTTGCTGGCTGCTGAAATATTAAAATCTTCCGCCGATCACGTTGGATTAGCCGCGGCGCCAAAAACTCCCCGAGATGTCAGTTGTTGTCTTTGGATGCGCCGGTCTGGTCGTGTTTGTTGACGCTTCCGTTGGAGACAAAGGGAGACACCGCGGGGACGGTTAATGGCCGACCTGATAGGGGCGAGGAAGAGGAGGAGGGGTTAGAGGCTCATTAGCGGATTTGAGATCGGAGAGGTGCATTAGACAGGGGTCCCCAGGCAGAGGTAAAACAAGGGAGGGGCGGGGCTTCAGTCACTACTTCCTGGGACTGAGACCTGTTGACGGGCGCTGATAGTGACCTGTTCGCGGGATTCGTTTTGAGGGCTTTTTCTCATCCAAATGATCGCCATGGCAACGGTGCTAATTCCTCATCGTTCTGAAACCCATGGATATATTTTGAGCGAGCACATTTGGGCAGGAGAGATCGAATGGATGTGTAAATAATTATCTATCCGTGGGTTTCAGAGTGATGAAGAATTAGGACCGTCGCTATGGTGATTAACGACGGAAAACAAAGTGAGTTGCGTGTAGCAGGAAACTAAAACTCTTAATTGATAAAACAGCACAAATTGGTTTTAAATAAAATACCGTAGTTCCCCTTAGTAATTTAACTAATTTTGTAGATTTTTGATCAAATATATTTTAGTTTACGATCAAGATTTTGCGAATGTGAACTAACAATTATAGTATACAGAATTATTTTATTCATCCGCAAGGGGAAACTGTTTTTGTTACGTGCATCTGACTAGCAGAAGAAAATAGAAGTGATCAAAAAATTGACTAGACTTGTTCAAAAAATAAGAAACTAAATTAGATATTAGCATCACAATAGAATAAAATACAATAATTCTGTTTGTTTTTGTTTTTTTAAATCAACTAAACTTCCAGTATGAACAAAATAAATGTAAAATTTGATTTAACTTATCGAAAATATACCCTCACAACATTTAAAGTTTATCCTCCTATAGATGGGTCCCTACTCTAGGAATGTTAAGTTAAAAAACAGTTTTGTTTTTCCATGTCATATAAAAACACATCATCAGTGACATCATGTTAAGTGTAAAATGAATGAAAACGAGCAGAAAGAAGAGCAATCATATGTTCTCTGCCCCCTTTTCAACTTGGACTTAACACTGATGGTTTAAAAATGCATTACACCTAACCCTAAACAACAAACACAAATACTTTGCAAACAGATATTAACCTTAATGATAGCTTTTATGTATTTCCCAAATTCCATTATTGTTCTTGATTCTTTGATTTTAAAGTGAACTACAATGTGATTATTTATACTTTTAGTTTGTGTATTGTGAATTTAATGCACTTGTATAAGAATTTTAATAAACCGTTTCTGATTCTGATTTTAATGTTTTGAAGTCTGTAAAGCACTTTGAATTGCATTTTGTACGAACTGTGCTCTACAAACAAATTTTGATTGATTTTTTTTACAGTTATGCACAGAAAATTCACATAAGTGCATTATTCTCACACTTGATTGTAAACTTTTAAGTACATTAAACAAAGTATTTTAATAAGTCCTCTACTCACCTTTTTCCAGTGATACAATTCTATTAACAACATGGACTTGGGCATTTATTTGTCAAATTCCAATTGAATAAACACTTTCAAACAGTACCTCTAACCTTCGAGCTACCGTTAATTATGTGCCATTGTTTCCTTTTGAAGCCCTTTGATAAATCACAAATGTCACTCGGCGTTACTCTGCCTGTCCCCACTGAACCTCACACAAACCAACAACAAACAATAAAAGAGCATTACTAACTTCAGCCGTCGTACAAAGTGTGTTTTTTCGCTCTCGCTCTCTGAGGTTGCTGTTCGGTGTCATCACTCGTCTACCGTCTCCAGTGTCATTGGAGACTGCCATCCACTCCATTCTCTGCTGCTGCACGGCCCAGTCACTCACAATGCAATATATATGATACACAACATAATATACAACACAATATATACAATATACACACATAATATACAACACAATATATATACAACGCAATATACAACGCAATATATATGATATACACACACACAATATACAACACAATATATATACAACGCAATATACAACACAATATATATGATATACACACATAATATACAACACAATATATATGATATACACACATAATATACAGCATAATATATACGATATACACACATAATATACTACACAATATATACATTACACACATAATATACAATGTAATATATACGATATACACACACATAATATACAACACAATATATGATATACACACATAATATACAACACAATATACAGCACAATATATACATTACACACATAATATACAACACAATATATACGATATACACACATAATATACAACACAATATATACAATATACACACATAATATACAACACAATATATGATATACACACATAATATACAACACAATATACAGCACAATATATACATTACACACATAATATACAACACAATATATACGATATACACACATAATATACAACACAATATATACGATATACACATAATATACAACACAATATATACGATATACACACATAATATACAGCATAATATATACGATATACACACATAATATACAACACAATATATACGATATACACACATAATATACAACACAATATATACGATATACACACATAATATACAACACAATATATACGATATACACACATAATATACAACACAATATATATGATATACACACATAATATACAACACAATATATATACGATATACACACATAATATACAGCATAATATACAGCATAATATACAGCACAATATATACGATATACACACATAAAATACACACATAAAATACAACACAATATATACGATATACACACATAAAATACAACACAATATATACGATATACACACATAATATACAACACAATATATACGATATACACACATAATATACAACACAATATATACGATATACACACATAAAATACAACACAATATATACGATATACACACATAATATACAACACAATATATACGATATACACACATAATATACAACACAATATATACGATATACACACATAATATACAACACAATATATATACGATATACACACATAATATACAGCATAATATACAGCACAATATATACGATACACACACAATATACAACGTAATACATACGATATACACAAATAATATACAGCACAATATACAACACAATATATACGATATACACACATAATATACAACACAAAATATACAACACACACAATATACAACGCAATATATACGATATACACACACAATATACAGCATAATATACAGCACAATATACAACACAATATATATACGATATACAACATAATATACAACATAATACACACAATATACAACACAATATATACGATATACAACATAATATACAACACAATACACACAATATACAACACAATATATACGATATACAACATAATATACAACACAATATACAGCACAATATACAACGCAATATATACAATATACAGCACAATATATACGATATACAACATAATATTCAACACAATATACAGCGTAATATATACAATATACAACATAATATACAACGCAATATACAACACAATATACAACGCAATATACAACACAATACACAACACAGGTCAGATTAGTGCACTGTAAAAATCTGCAATAAATCAGAATATGTCTTTTGAGTTGGTCTAACTACATTTTTAAAGTTAGAAGCGTTAAATGTTTGTTGTTTTAGGGTGTTTTCTTTTTCTCACTTTGTTCACTGCAAAAAGTAGCTTGTTGTGAGTAAAATAACAAAAGTTCAAAAGATAATGTTTTGAGTAGTTAAAGTTAGTAGATTTAAATTGTTTGACTTGTTTAAAGGTATTTATGACATGGTTTGTTTGTTTTTTCCACTGCAAAATTACACTGTAAACCTGCCCATGTCTACAAAACTCACTTTTTTTTTGAGGTAATGAGTTGCCTTAATTTTAAAAATGTTTGTTTGCCCAATTTTAATTCTTGTTCATTTAAAAATGTCCTTAACTCGTTAAGTTAAATGATGCATTTCTGAAACACAAAACTTCTATAGCAAATAAATACATTTTATTTGTTACAGCAAATAAAATAAACCTAAATAGACCTATTTAATAAGGCGCTAATGGTAATGACAATATGGTATGCAACATTTATAATATTCAACATTTTTAATATCCAAGTTATTCTGTGTTGAGACGGGCCATTTTTGTGTATTTTTCTTTTGTTTTTATTTATTTATTTGTCCACAGAGTAATTTAGTTAGTTTATGTATTGGCATACGTAATGTTATAAAAGAATAAGTTGTTAATAATTGAAAAAATCTATTTATGTTTAATCAAAAAAGTTAGGGTGAATAGGTTTTTTAAAGTGGCGGAGCATCCTAACTTATTTTTAAGTTAACGTTACTTTATAATTTGGACTATTGTGAGCACACGGGTTTACAGTGAACTCTTCATGAGTAAAATGACATACATTCCAAAAATATTGTCTTGATTAGCATTAGCATAGAATGAATATCTCACAATACATATATTTAAGGTCAACTTGCTGATATCTTTCAAATACCAACATCGAAGTCAGTGGATCTGTCCTATACACACTGAACTAAAGCCACTGTACCATTTGTTGAAATCAGGACTGGACAGATGAACCATAAAGGGATAAATACTAGTCGGTCAGGATTATAATTAGCTCTATGCCTGTAGCGAGTCTCTAGTACATCTCTGCCAGCAGTGATAAGTGACCGCGATGGAACAACCTGTCACACATAACTCACATGCACTGGACAAGGGGCTGGCCACGCACTGTGCAGCCCATTCATCATCCACATGTTCTCCATGGGTCCTCAAGGTTTTAGACGAGCTCTTGATGAAATACAGAATGAAATCTACATGAGGAATATTGACAAAATGCAATTAGGTAAATCATGTTTTAGCTCTGTTTCGCAAAGTTTGAATTGCACAATAAATATTTTCACTATTATTATTATTCCTGGTAAATTGTTTTTAACTATCTGAGCTCACGTTCTATATTGTATATATCCTGTAGGTTACATGTATTGGTGAATGCACGGAAAGGATCCTGGCACCAGCACGACATAATACCGTTGTGAGTGTGAATGGATAACCTAAATCAACCGACATTTTAAAGGACATATATTCTACAGTGACTTTTTTGAGCTTTTAACCATGTTCTAACAATGTTCCGTCCTCAAAAACATACCTGGAGTAGCATTCAGTTGCATTCACGCTATTTTGAGGAATGTTTATTTGAAAATCCTCCTCCTCCGAGCGTCAAACACACTTCCTGCGAACTCCTTCTATCCGGGACATATTTTCGGATAATCTATGCCACTTATCTGAGAATCTTCTGCTGTTTTTAGTCCTTAAATCATCGCTAAACTCGGCGTTTCTGCCGTCTAGACACAATAACTGCTGCAGCAAATCCACACAATGACATCTTTTCAGTGCTAACTTCACTAGATTGCATATTGCGCTGGCGCCATATGCTGCCTGGATGTACTCAGTAAGTGTAATTGCACAGTGACTGATAACACAGGTCATAGAATGAATAAGAAACTTTTTTTTAATTGTTTTAAAATATGATGGCAAATTTAAGGCACTCAAGAGCATGTTTAAAGGCTAACGGCAATATGAAAAGTGCTGAATATTTTTCCTTTAAAGCTGTGTGTGTTAAAAATTGTACCATTTGCCATAGAACAGATCAAAACGTGGAGTTTGACGCTTCACCGGTGCAGTGGTTTAGGGCGTTGCACATGTGTTGTGTGGAGTCCAGCCCTCAACATTTGCTGATTGTCTCTTCCCCCTCTCCCCCCCTTTCATGCAACAACTGTCCTGTTATAGCCTTCGGGACTGAAACTAAAACTAAAAAAACAACCCTGCTACCACACGACATTTAAAGCAATTTTATCCCACAACATGAATCTGTGCAGTGTAAGTAAATGTACGGCGCTTTGTATTTATTTGCTTTTGTTTAACTAGACACTCAAACAAACATATTGGCACAATCAGGCAACTTAATTTAGGGGGAAAAAATCATCAGCTCAATTATAAATCAATTATATTAACAACTCCAGGTATGTTTTTGATGACGGGGCAATGTTAGAACATGATTAAAAGCTCAAAAATACCACAAAAGCACAATATGTTCCCTTTAAGTGACAAACAACCGGCTGAAATTAAGTTCTACTAAGCTTTTAGTTTTCACATATAAAGTAAAATAATGTCTGCCATTTTTGAAGAAGTACCTAATTTCTTCCACAAACAACAAAATATCCTGTTTGTTTGTTTTGTTTTTTTCCGGCATAAAAACACAAACTGCATCTCCACCCTTACAAAATGTGCATATTATCTAAATCCGCATAAGTAGAGCAAGTAACAAATGCAAATTTACTTCCATTTGAGTTTCCAACCTTCAGTGAGGTTGTTAACACTTTAATAATGCTACAGATGTGTTTTACAAACCAAACAAAAGGCTGCTGCATCTGTCTTTGCCAAAATGTTACGCCGAAGTTAAAAGAACTAACGCTGAAGCCTTGCAACCCTTTTAATGTTGGACAAACATAAACTATCCCTGAGTTTCTCTCCAATGAAGATTAGACAGCGCGTGTGTGTTTCAGCACAAGTAAACAATTGTTTTGTTTTCAGCCTGAGCTTCAAGCATCGTGTGGCGTAGCAATGTTTGTCTAGCTCTGCTTTTCTGTGTCCATCACTTTGTCTTTGTCCATCTCCTGTGTCCGCTCCGCTGTCGTCTGGTGCAGGTATGCAGTCCCACAGTCACATGGGTTTGAATATTTGCTTCATGAGTTTAAGAGACTAAATACATTTCCACCTTTCAAAAATCATTTTAACAATATGCACATAAAATAAAATCCACCTAAAGTGAGCATATAAACTTTAATGCACATTAAGGGTTCTAAATGTGATGTTTGGTGTTTCCATCTCCTGTTACTTATGCGATACTTCAAAATGCGCATTAAAAATAAGGGCGTGGAAATGCAGCTACAGGTGATTCGTTATTACTTTGTCCGTTCATATTTCAGTGTTTTGCTCAATTCTTCAGGACAGTAAATCTAACCACAATCGCGATACTCGCAGAAAAGTTGCAATTCGATATTGAATCATGCAGCCTTAATCCAGAATCTTCTGATCACTGCACACAAATCGACAAGACACAAAACACACAAACGATTACTATCCTTTCTTGACTCCGAGCACTGCCAGAACAAGCCCGTTTCCATTCCTAATGGGCCAACGGTCTGTTTAAATAATTTACCGTACGTTACATTTGAAGAATGCTTAGCCGAATCTAATGTTTCACTATCAAACCATTTGGTCCAATCTCCATAAAGCATGCGATCGCAGGGGAGGGCCGAAAATACACAGTATACTCTGCCCACATCGGGAAGAAGCCACAGCCCGTCTGCAGGGGCTAAGTGTCTCCCAGTGACTGCCCATTGGTTTTAAGTGGCTGGTGCATTTTTCATGGGACAGTGGTCGGTGGGAACGTCTTGTCACTCTATTACGGCGTATTCAAATGGTCGGGCCCATAACGTTGCAATATTCATTAAGTATTGAAACATGTTAATTAAGAGAAGAGCTATATTCTCTAAATGGGACAGGCTTTTAACACGCTGGTAATGGCGGCCGATGAGTTCAATTGGAAGTGACGTGCGGTTGTCCCGGCGATGGACTCGTGGCGCTGCATGTGGGGTTGGCACTGTATGTCCGTACAGTGTGGAGGAGTGGTACCTCACGCTGCTGTTGGCATAAATGATCTCTGATGATGTGTGAAGCGGTGTTTCATTAACGGTGACCCAGGACAGGGATAATGCTGGTCTTGGCTAAAATGAAGTGCGCTTTCGAATTGGTTACATCAGGGTTAATTTCGTCGACTAAATACTTTTTTGTTGTTTAAAACTGAACAAAAACTAAATAAAAAGTTATGATAGCGACTAAAACTATGACTAAAATTACATGTATTTTCATTGACTAAAATTTTCGACTTAAAGGTGCTGTATCTGATTTTCACTGTTTTTAAATGTGAAAAACAAAACCAGTTTTTCCAGTACAGATTTATTGTGAAAGCATCTATTCGTGTGGAAATGAGACCACGGCTCTTTTTCTGCATTTGTTTATAGAACGTTTTATTCTACAAGAAGCAGGAAGTGTCCCGTTAGCATGCTAATGTTTGTTAGCTTCACCCAGGATGGAAAAACCCACTCAGAAACTCGTGAAAAGTGTTTATAACTCATTGTGGTGAATATTTAGAATGCTGGGCCTGCATTAGGTAAGTGTGCGCTACATGTGACTGATGTAAAGAGTTTAAAATGAACAGCACCTTTAAGATCTAATATTTTTGTCAAATAATAAAAACTAAACATAGATTAATAAAAGGTTGAAGTGGAGATTGAGTCTAAGTTCATCCTTTCAGTCTCAGAGCCTCAAAGCACAGCAGAAACAAACTCAAGGAACACTTCTGTACATATTCATGAAGCAGTACAAAAGAATTTATCAACTAAATTAACATTTTTTGTCTAAATTAACACTGAGCTACACAACTGTTTTTATTGTGATATAAATGTGCTATAAATGCATGGTCAAACAGTATAATGAACATGCACATTAAAAATGGGTAGGGTTCTAGGGTTCAATCTTTGGTTTCTCATTCTTTCTTTTTATATATTTGTATTGTGATTTTTAAGGATTTCACAATTCTGAACAAGCCTAGAGCACAGATAACAAAATATTCCTTGACAAAACAGAAAGATTAAATACATTTTAAATAAAAGAAAACTAACCAGATAGTACAACACATACATACAACACAACACAACACAACACAACAGATAAGACATGACATATAACACATAACAAGACAAAAACAAACAAAAAACAGACAGACAGTGTTTGTATCTGTTTTTGTTTGTATTTGCACACTGATTCACAGAAAATATGGATATATGCAATGGATAATATCATATGTTGAACTGAACTGAACCAAAAATAATGTTCAGTTTGAAATAATTTTACAGGAATTGTATTTTTGTGTATGGTATTTTCTGTTCTTAATAGTTTTCACACGATCTTCCTCTAGTATTTTAAGTATTGATGGTTTTTAGATGATGTCATACTCTCAGATGTCAGTCAAAAAGCTGGTTTTCCAAATGCATTTCTATGACTGTATTTCACAATGAAATATTTAAAAGGCAGATTTACAAATGTTATTGAACCTGATCATATGGTGCCTTTAACTCGACATATTACAACAAAAATCTGCATTTTAGCTTTGTTAATTTTAGCTGCAGCAGATTTCATGAAGATGCATACGTTTTATTAGTTTTTTTGTATTTTATGTGCCATACTGTGGAATATTAAAACCAAAAGAACATTTTTTTCTATGGAGTCAGGTTTTTAGACACAAGCTTGATAATAGTATGTTTTTCTATGTTTTCCAGCACAATAAAAACATTGAAAATGAAAACAATGCTTTTATTATCGCCTCCTTTTTGCTTAAAAAGTTACGTGCTGGAGCTTTAACCAATAATGACAAGTTAACGCAGCAAAACAAATCTTTGTGAATGAATAAAAATGGTAATGGATGATATCTAAAACAAAAGTAAGTACAATTTGTATATCTTGGTAACCATTTTTACGATGCACTTTGAGTTCCTGTCCTCGAATGTCCGTCCCTGCTCTTTCTCCCCCCGTTTTTTTGCTGAGCTAGCATCCTCGTCTACAATATATAAAGAGAACAGATAAATTAATCCGTTCTCAAAATAACTATGTACTGGTCCAATTCAACAAGAAGCAAACAAGCTGACTTAACAATGATCACCTGATTAAAAAGCAGCGAGTGTATGCATTAAGATAATCCCGGTATATTTACAGTGCAGTGAGGATCTTTTCTTCTTCTGGGGCCTAAATGAGCACTCCCCCACTCCCCCGCTCCGAGCAGGACAGAGCCTATCCTCCATCTTCAGCCTTATTAACCTTTTTGTTGGAATATCTGGAGCATAAAGAGCTCATTAAATATTTACATATGCACTAACCACGATGAAAAATTAAGAAAGCCAAAGTTTTATTAACCTGTAGTAATATAATGTCTACGCCGGGCCAACAAAACGGGAAAAAAAGTCCTCATTTTTGCACATTAAAGCTCTGTGTAGTGCATAATAATGTATGGTAAAAAGACCCTGCTGCATTGATTAACTTTAATATGTTATTAGGTTTCCATAAACGAGCTTTATCATAGAATTATGCTTTTAATACAAGGTGTGCGTGCGTGTGGGGGAGCAGAGATGTTTAGCCTGCAGAAAAATAGAACGCAACAATCCCTAATTATCCACTGACATGCGCAGGCCAACACGTTGATAAAAGCGTGGATATGTGAAGTAGCATAAATAGTGATCCCTGGTAGCCGCGCTGACCCGGGCCCTCTGTAGGTGCAGTTGATCCGACACTCAGCCATTCAAATGGGACTAAGTGGCTCTCAATTATTCAAACATATATTCATAAAGGACAGGATAATGCTCTCACCTTCAGAGAGCGCAGGGGCACACCGCTACAATTGTGCACCGGCGAAGAGCGTTTGGGAACACTCTGAATACCGCTTGTGTTTTTTAGAATCCATACAGGCTATTATTGGAACCTGGCATTGTAAAATAGTAATACGTATTGTTAGAATTCACTCGCATACAACAAAC
Organism: Rhinogobius similis; assembly: GCA_019453435.1. Lineage (NCBI taxonomy): Eukaryota > Metazoa > Chordata > Actinopteri > Gobiiformes > Gobiidae > Rhinogobius > Rhinogobius similis. The sequence goes on along the minus strand of CM033622.1, from coordinate 32,888,461 downwards.
CAACTAAAACAAATTTATTTCAATTCACGCAAGAGGTTCGATTGGGGTATAACAGAAAGATGAATCATACAATTGTGGGTCTGCTAAGTGTAGACGGTATATGAAAGATGATGGACAGTAAATCAAACTGTCTGACTGGTAATGCTTGATGCCAACATAGTAACCATTGTTTTGACCATTGTACATATGATTTAATTGACTAATTTTAGAAAACATATAGTAATGATCAATAAATAATATCGTGCTGAGAGAGATTTAGATAAAAGAGTTTTAGATAAAAGAAAAAATAGAATACCGACCAAGAATTTCTAGCTGCAGCCTGATGGCAGTAAGTACAGCCTACACTGTAAATACAGTCTTTTTACAGTGCAAGTAATTAGAGCATTTGTAAAGTGAAAGTATAGACTTATTCAAGTGTAATCACTGCCAAAATACAGTGTAAGTATAGCCTTATTACATTGTGTAAGTGTAAGTGTAGGTACTTTCTTACAGCGTAAGTACAGTTTTATTACAGTGTAAATACAGAAAGCACATCTTCATTGTGTTTTAAGTGCAGTCTAAATATAGAAAAAGTAGACCCTAACTACAGTGGTAAGTACAGCCTAACTACAACGTAGCTACAGCCTTATTACAGCTTAAGCACAGTCTTATTACAGTATAAGTGCCGTTTTTTTACAGTGTAAGCGCAGTCTTAATACAGTGTAAGCACAGAAAGTAAAACCTAAGTAAGTAGACACTAATTGCAATGTAAATCCATAATTATTATAATGTAAGTACAGCCTCATTACATTGTAAGTACAGCCTTATTACTCTGTAAGTACAGGCCTACTGAAGTGTAGGTGCAGCCTTATTATAGAGTAAGTTCAGTCCAGGGGAACATTTACGCTTGTCCTTGTTCGATCATGGTTTGAGCCCAGGTTAGTCCCAGTTTTGATGTGGTGCATGTGCAAGTGTGAACGCACCATAAATGATCCCAGTACAGTGTGCATGCATGTAGGACTGCTGCCTGGTGCCTGCGTGAGAGGTCATCAGCTGACCAAAGAACATATTTCCATGACAATGGGCTTCAAGAGAACAGAACCACAGTTACCAGAATTACCTAAAGTAAGTAACCAGAAATTCCTTGGAATTAAATCAACAGCTACCACGGCGACTGTTATGTTAGACAGGTGAAACACTGAGATATGTGTTTTATTTCCAAAGTCTGAAAATACTCATTCCTGGAAAGAGTTTTGCAAAACTTTCACTGGAAACTTTTTTTTTTCTTGTTTTTTAAAATAAAACAACCAAAACGTCAATTGCATCCAAATTGCATCTTCCATCAATTCAAAGGCCGACTTCAGAGCGGGACAGAAGAACAAGCCATGACATAGATTATAGCTCTATGATGAAAAGCCGGGCGCAACAATCCGGAGTGATACATGGAAATACAACATGAAGTGAGTGAGTGGGCGAGCAGGAGCGGTGACTGAGGCGGCTGCCAGTGGTGTCCGTTAAACTTTGATGCCTGTGGTAAGTACAGTGCTGGTAATAGAGAGCGGAGGGGAGGCTGGGGCAGAGAAAGTGGAGCTATAGATAGTTGGATAGTTAGACGGTGAGAGGAACGAGCGCCTTATCCATGATTTAACGCCTGTGGGCCAGTGCCGGAGCAGGCTGCTGTGATTGCTGCCTGGTGCCGAGGCCTTTCAGCTCATTTCATCATGGAGCTCTTAATGAGGCCCGGGCCGGTCCCAGAGCAAGAGGCGAGAGGGAAGGGGGGGTCCAGACACTCCCCCCGACCGAGGAACAGGCCGGGACCACTGCACAACAATACGGACAGGTCTGAGAGGGGGCACACCGCGAGGGAGGGGGCCGCGCGCCAAGAAGTTGGTGTGCTGTGTGGAATAGTAACTTTTCAAGGACTGATGTGGAAAGATTTTTGAAAATTTATGACAATATTGTTCACTGTCTTTGCAGAATAACTTTTTGGTCCATGTGTTATTTACAATGTAGTCAATAAACACAGAGTTTTATAGAAGTTGTAAAATGTATTCAAAGCATCGTTGAAGCTCAATTTAATAATATTTCAATTTTTTAATCTGTGACAAATAATAATTTAGACATGCATGTTAGGTGGTTGTAAATATTGTACAATTAACTGCATAATTTCATCAAAAACGAGGAACTCATGTCTTTACGATGAATAATGCAATTATTTTGGGCAATTTCTGGCTACATTTTTACAGGATTATATTACATTTGTTGAGGATTAGTTTGGCAGGAGACAAAATTACATGCTAATCCTGTAATGTGCCAATTATCAATCAAAAACAAGAAAAACACATTAATAAAAACTATAGGACATCTCAGTTGCAAAAATGCATATGCTGCTGCTTCACCACTGAGTCACAGAGTAGTCAACATATTTTCTTTTATTATTATTAAATCAGAAGTAGTAAAAGCACTTTCAGTTTTATTACAAACCTTCCACACAACAATGTGTCTTTGAGGGTTTTGCAGGGCTGGTTTGGGGGTTTTAGAGGGACTTGGAGAGACGAGGGGGGCAGTGGGGGGCAGTGGGGCTGACAGTGGCTCCAGGCCTCCCTCCCACAGCCCTGTGTCCTGGGGCAGTGTCCTGGGGCAGTGTGAGGAGGTCAGGGCCCAGGAGCATGCTCCACAGTGGCCGCTGCAGGCCGTCACCAGGGACACTTGTTTTTCTTCAAACAGGAAGTGGCAGGTTAACAGAAGCGTGTCCATCAAAACATGAGCAGTGTTCCATTTGTGCCCAAGAAGTGACTTTTGTTTGTGTTGAAGATTTAACAGAGGCCCCTGTACCACAACACAGCTTTGTGTAGGAGAGGGTGATGTAACATATGATTTATTTGCAAATTATGTTTTTTTTTTTTTTAATTTACATTCATTTGGGTAATCTGTATTTTGTAAATTCATTTGGGGATTCACTTATATTACTTTGTACTTATTATTCTATAAACAATTATATTGTTATTATTATTTATGGTACATTACATATTATATTTTAGAACTTAGTACATTTAGTACATTTCATAGTATATTTTCCTTAGTGCATAATATTGGTTCCTGTTTGAATTGTTTTTGAAACAGTGCATTTGATCAGAGCACAAAGAGAGAGAGTGAGAGAGTGCACTGCACAGTGAACCATGTTGGTCTTTTTTAACAAAGAAGACAACAGAAATACATCACAACTAATTCCTAACAACACACAAGAGCTGTAGTAAAAATAACATTGTTGTGCAGTACGTTATAACATTATAACAACTGATATTTTTTTATAGGTAAAATGATGAATTGTTGAAACTACCAACCAGCACACAGGTTTTAGGAATGTGCAATCAAAAAACTGCACATAGGTCGAGGGAACAATAAAAATTGCACACAGGCTTAAAGAAACGTGCAGTTAGATCAGATCTGTGACATGCTTATATTATGCAGTGACTGACAGGCCCCTGTTGTTGTCAGTCGGGTCTACTTTGGTCTCTTGTGTTCAGTGATGATGTTAATTGATGTCTTTTTTGTGTGTTAAAGCATGTGACCCCCATGTCCCAGGACAAATCTCTCCCATGGATGATAATGAAGGATTATCATATCTTATCTTATCTTACAACTGTGCAAATTCACCCTTGGGTGACGGATGCTCCCTCTTTCTGACTGGAGAAACAACAACTTATGCAGTGTCAAAAAACACAACTAACTTGTAAACCCAACAACAAGTATGGCTGCCATTTTGTAAGGCTCATACAACACTTCCATTCACACAAATGTATAAATAGAGACAAGGGGAGTGAAAAGTCTTGAGTACAACAACAAAAATGCTAAAACGCGTTTGATTTAGAAAGACATCACAAATTATATTCTGTCTGATAAATAGTTTTGACACAAGTCATTGTGTAGATCTTCTTGTCCAAAGTAAAATCAATGTCAGAATGAATTACTATGCACTACTCTCGCACACAGGGGCGAGGGTGGCTCCCTTATTAAGTCGGTGCGTGGGGAGGTGGGTGGCAGTAGGCGGGGTCGGCGGGTGGCAGGGGGCGGGGCTGGGCGACCTGTCTGCTAACCCGGGCCGTGGCCTTTGTGCACAGTTAATGATGCCACTAATATGTTCTTTAAAGAGCGCGGCGTGATGCATGGCTTTCATTAGGCTCGTGTGCCGGCGCGTCGCTCTTCCTCTCCTACAACCGCACCCTAATGATGGCCTGGAGACGAGGTGGCACGCTTGACCCTTAATCATACCAGAGAGAGGGAGAAGGGTGTGAGGCTGGAGTGGGGGACAGTTATGATTTTTCTTTGAGGGGTGGAGGAATCAGATGGTTGTTCATAATCTTGCTCCCTGGGGCTGCTTCAGATCTCCGACTCGGACAGGAGAGAGTGACCCAGTGAAAGCTCAGAGAGGCAAAGAGTGCATTATCTGTATGTGTAGTCCATTTAACAAGCGGTCACTGGGGCTCATGCCAAATACATGTGTGGGTTTTACAGTCTGTTGCTATAAAATTGTAATCAGATTTGCCTTTTCAACTGTGTATGTCACAAATGTCGTTCTGAATCCATCTCCGAAGTCAAATGGGGTGAGTAATAACTTGTATAATTCAAGAATATACTTGGTCCAGACTCAAGACCGTTTTGGATAGCGCTGAGAAAGAAGTAATATAATATTTGAAAAACATTCTTGCTTTGCTGAGAATGTTCCACAGTATGATATGAAAGGAATATTATGCTTTTTTTTTGTATTGTTAATAGTCTTTAAACATGCTCTTGAGCACCTTAAGTTTCGCATCTCATTTAAAACAAAAACAAAAAAACAAAAGAACATCTGTATCTGGTTCTGTTTTCCATGAAATTTGCTGGATTCAGGTGCCATCTACTGGCTGCATAGCGCTTGCACAAGCTGAACGTGTGCGAAAAAAATGTGTGACGAAATGCGAGTGAACTAGTTAGTTTGTAGTAATCGTGTTTAGACGACAGAAATGCTCTGAGCGAGTCTGGCGATCATTAAGGATCTAAAACAGCAGAATCTCGAATAAGTGATGTCTAAAATTGGAAAAACGATCGAGGGAGTTCAGCAGGAAGTGTTTTTGACGGTTGGAGGGGGAGAGGATTTTATAACCAGGATGCATCAAACTAGCATGAATGAAGCCAAACGCATCTCCAGGTATGTTTTTGGTGCCAGAACAAAGTTGTAACAAACATGGTTAAAAGCTGGTTAAAATGTCACTATAACAATAATAATATGTTTCCTTTAAAGTAATCTATTTCCCTAAAGAGAAGTAGGTGAGACCAAATTGCAGGTCATATAAGGTGACCCTGCTCTGTAGAAGCCAACTTTGAGGTTAAAACTTTACCAGCAGGTTGTTTGCTGGTAAAGTATTATTATTATTATAAACATAGTAAAAAACTGGTAGTGAGAATAAAGTGAAATTGTTATTGTTATATTTCTATTTTTCAGATTTCTCCCAGAAACATTTGTGGCACACTGACACAGCCAGGGTCGGCCCTATTCCATGAGTGGACTAAACAGCACCAGGGGGCCCCCAAAACCACCAGACGGCCCTCAAGACCACTTTAATTTTATTCCAAAGTAAGAAAAATGCTGCATTGAACTAGCCAACTGTATTTCAAATTCAAGAGAAAACACAGAAACGGGTCAGTTTTGGGACTGGACCCCTACACCCCCCTGTCCATTGCTGGTGTGCTGGTCTTGTGCCTACTGGTGTTATTAATTATATATTTTTTTCTGGTTTCTCCTTAGTCTTTTTATTTGGTGTTGATACAAACAGTTAATGGGTGTGATTAGTTAAGCTCGAGTGACACTACATGACCAGGGCCCCTGAGGCAAATTTTGCTTAGGACCCTCTAAAGACTTGGGCCGGCACTGTAAGTTTCGTTATAACTGCAGTTTTTCATTTAGTTTACGCATTTTGCCTATATTATTGAAACACAATTTGTCATAACAACATAAAGTTAGTTCAAGTGTACCTCGGCAAGTTTCCATGAGGCAAACAAATGACTGGACAAAGTTTGCTCCAATCCATCGGCGTCCAAACTTCGTGCACTTGTTGTGTCCGCTCCGATGCGCTCCTGCTCTTGTTCAGAACACAGCCTCTCTCTCACCTCCCGCCTGTTGGGACCGGGGTAAATAAATGATAAATAAATTACACACAGACATAGTGTAGCGCCGCTTGCTTTGCAGGGAATTACACTTGTTTACACGTGTGCGGGGGGCAGCAGCGTAGAGCCACATGATGTCAGAGGCGTGTTGTGCTGCTGTCTTAGACCAGGCCCCGGCGCTGGGGAGGAGCTCAATAATTCACTGTGTGTGTGTGTTTGTGTGTGTGTGTGATTGCAGGAAGACGCCTCATGTGTTGGTTTTTAAAAATGTAAAGCAGGACATGTTCGTCTCAGCCCTCCGACCACAGCCTCCGAGCCAAACATAAGCTTCTGCACATGTTCTCCCAACGGGGCCTGCTCCTAATGCTGCTATAGTGTTAGTGTGTACAGAACATTCAATAAAACAGGTCACCACCTCATGTGGCCTGGATGTACAGAAGAAAACAGGCTAAACTCGAAATAACTTGCTCATTAAAGGACAAATATTATGCAAAATTCAGCTTTTAATCATGTTCTAACATTGTTCTTTCATCAAACACATACCTGGAGTTGTATTTAGCTTCATTCATGCTAGTTTGATGAATCATGTTTAGTGAGTCCTCTACCCTCTGAGTCTCAGAAAACACCCTGTTCTGAATTTTCCACTTTCGTGACGTCATATAGAGCTCAGAGATCTTCTAGTCTAAAAATTATCGCCAGACTCATGAGCATTTCTACTGTCTAATCCGTTTATTCTTTTTTAGCATGTTGGCGTTATTCTTGGTATGTTTATCTTCCCTATGTAATGCCGTCTTCAGCCAGTAGTTGGAGCTCTAACTACATTCATGACATGGGAAACGCCTGAGTCATGTTTGCTTTTTCTAGACCTTAAGTTCTCAATTTAAAACATGAGATGCTAAAGTAAAGATACTCAAGAGCATGTTTAAAGGCCATTAACAAAACAAATAATGCATAATATGTGTTCTTTGATAGTGTACCGTATAAGTTGTAAGGTGGAGGGTTCACCACCCGCTTGTCACCATGTTGTTTTTGCCTAGAATGTTCCACAGTTTGGCATTACTAAACTAGTGTGATACAACCAAGTTACAGGTCAGATCTGTGGCAAGGCAAGACTGCTCACAAAATGCATTTCGAGTAGAGTTTAAATTTTCGGCCTGAGCACGACCCAACTACTTACAAGGTGGTATAAAACACTCGTAAGTGATAGATAAATATGTATATACTAACACTACAACTATCTCTCTGTCACATAATGAAGAATTGGATGTGTAAGTGTGTGTTTGTGTGAATGGTTCAGTGATTAAAATTACAGTAGTTCTGTGGGTGAAAACCTAACATCTATCATGACACTTTCAATATCTACTTATAACAGCACAACTTTTAGCATCGGCATGGACATCATTTCTGTATCTTTCTGGAGGAAAAAAAAAAGAATCGAGAAAATGAAATGGTTGAACCTTCCCCCTCTTTTCTCTTAGCTGGTCTATCCGAGCCATCTATTTTTGTGCAGAGTAAAGACAGATTAGGGGCTAAATCCCCCGCTCTTTGGGCTGGAGCCTGTAGTGTGTGTGTGAGGGGTACAACAGTGATGGCCCATGAGCGAGCCCCCATTTGCTGGAGATCAGGGGTTAGTCCAGGCACAGATTGAAGGGAGCCACAAAGAAAGGCAATGTTTGGAAATACTATAATGGGATTGAATTAACAGTAGGCCTATGTGTTAGTGTTCTGGGAGAAAGTCAGGAGCAGAGATTTGGCATTGCTAAATAAACTTCACTCTCTGACCAATCATGGCTAAAAAGAAGAAAACACAAAGTGCTTTGTACCTACATTAACCCATTACTACACAGACACTAACTTCCTGCTCCTGAGGAGCTCATCCAAAGAAGCTCCGGAGGAACCAACTGAGGAATTCTGTGCAGACGTGTCCTACACTGAATGTGACTTCAGACTGCTCACAGAGACTGTCCTCCCTGAGGTTGTCTCCTCTGAGCTCCTGTGTGACCCCCAGCCTCAGGATCTACATCCAACTCCAGAGGCCCAAACCCAGACCTCTGCTGAACTCACTCAGTCTGCTCCAGCCAAAGAGACTCCTGGACTAGAGGAGATCTCTGCTCCTCAGGAGATCTCTGGACTTGAGAGATCCCTGGATTTGAGGAGATCCCACTCCAATAGATTATCCTAGCCCTATTCATTTAGTCATTAAATGGCTTGTACAACATCTTTGTGTGGTGTTTTGTGGAGCTGTACATAAGCCCTTGAGCTAACAGACAACAACCTCAAAGATCATCTCCAGTCGCTCACACACCACATTATTATTGTTGCAAGGAGACTGAAGTGTCTTACATTATCACTATCAGCAGCACACAACCTTTTCTCGGTCACAGAAAAAAACAAAATGATCCCACCAGATTCTGTCCATTAATCCGTTAGCATCTGCATCAGTGGAACGGCGTGTCTCTGTACAGCCGTTTATGCAGATTAGACAGATCTCGTTTCTGTAAATGAAAACAAATGAGCAATTCTTCCTTCTGCATTTTTTTTTTTTTTTTTTTGATAATTTGGCCAAACAAGGCCCTTTGTGGCCCTGAAAGATTTTCTTTTACTATTATAAAAGTGTGAAAACTGACTGAAGTTTGCAGTGCATTCTCCCACACTGTCTTGTATCTTTGTCTGTGAATAGGAGGCCAATGTCTGTACCCCTCTGACACAGAAATACACATTATACACTCTGATTTAGACTAATCAGACTCATAATATTTCAGCTGTTTACCAACTAACTAATATTATTATTTTAATTTCCAAATGCAAATTACAAAAAAAAAGTTTCACTCAAAAATATTAGGGACTTTTGAAAAAACATCCGGAGCTTTAGCCCTTACCCAGCTCTCCCGCTCTGAACCCCAGGCTCTTTATATGAGAGGGGCCCAAGGATCCCACATTTCTGCTACCAGGCCTGCATATTATTAGTAAATTAGGCAAAAACATTTTAAATGCATATTGCATTTTCCAAGCTTCTTTCTTTTACCAAAATAAAACCAGCCTGTATTTATTCCATTGAAACAAATATCAACATTTTCCCCAAAAGCCAGTTGTTGTGGGATCACCTACAGCTCGTGGACTTTTCCTGAAAAACACCAACAAAACAGGAAACTGTGGGAGAATTCTAACCATCCACCAGCGCTGACTCGACTCTGCGAACGCAAGTTCAAAGCCACATGATGTTAATGAATGTTCCCACGTACAAAGAGAAGCTATGTAAATGTTACCTCTCCAGATGTTCTATAGCACCCCTCCCTGCGCCGCCAGCCTCGTGCTAGCAGTTAGCACTTAGACAAACCTTTGTACCATCTTCTGCCTGTAGGGGCTATCAGGACGACGCCGGCTCAAAATCAATATCTGCCGCTAATGAAGTTTAGCCAGGAGTTTTAATGAAGCAGCACATTTGCATTTAAAAGTGAAAGAGGGGAAATGAGTTGCTTTGGCCCCATATCTTATTCAGTGCGTACACAAGAGCACGGAGCAATGCAGTGTTGTTACATTTGTCTGTGTGCGGCTGATTTAGTTGTAATTAAGTATTGTATATATTTAGTTATTTGTTTTGAAATGTGTTGCTTGCTATTTCATGCATGTAGTATTTAGAAAATGTCAAAAAAATTTGTGAAGGCCGAAAATGAAGTCCTCATGGTTAAGGTCAGAGACAGCCTCCAGGAAATGAATGGAAACCAATAGGATGTTTGATTTGTGTTTTACTGAGGTACAAGACGTCCACTCTGGCATCCTCAGTTTGTCGAAGAAAAGCAAGAAATTGAGTTTTTTGAAAATCTTGAATTTGTGTCTCGTGTTCTTCTTAATAACATCCATTTAAATTGTCTGTGTTTAGCAGTAACAGTAAAGACAGTATATCTTACTATCAGACCATCGTATCCCCCTTGTGTCTTGTTAGACATCACTACTGTTTCTCTTTGATTCAGGGATACATAAACCTACATTACAGAGCGATAAGAGTCCTCAGATCCAGGTAAACAGTGTACACAGGCCATGTTTGTGGTAATTCTGCTGTAAGAGCTGTTTTCACAAAGTCGTTTGTGGATTATTCTCTGCTGCTGAGCCAGCTTTGTTCTTAAAACCAGGGGCTGCTTGTTTTTCTCTTGGTGTTGTGAAGCAAAACTGTAAAGACATTTGAAGTAGAGATATGTTCTTGTTTGCATGGTTTAAAGTACTTTGATCAAGTGACCAGAATCTTCTCTCTATGCTCTTTATTTGCCATCGTCTACAGATTCAATACTACAATCTGCTTTCATCAAAGTGTAATGTTCTTGTGAAATTCTTCTCTGTTGTTGACTAAATAAGTGAACAGGGATTTGTCCAAACTCAGAAGCCTTTATGAGCAAATATATTTCATCAAAAATTGTCCTTGGTTGTATTGCTTCTCTACTATTTTTATGAAAATCTCAAAGAGGAGACAGACAATTGACCAGTAGGCCCGTGTCATAAATGGTAAATGGTCACATTTATATAGCGCTTTTCTACCTTTTTTTTAAGGCACTCAAAGCGCTTTACATCAAGGAACCAGTCACCCATCCACTCACACATTCATACACCAGTGTACGCAGACACTGGGGGCGAGGTGGGTTAAGTGTCCTGCCCAAGGACACAACGGCATTATTCATCTGAAGGAGCTGAAATCGCACCACCAACCTGCGGGTCAGGGGATCTGACCACTCAACTACTCCATGTCTGGAGTGGGATTCGAACCGCCGACCTTCGGATCAGAAGGCGCCCACTCTACCTACTGAGGTAGACATAATAATGTCTGTTCTGGTTCACCAAAGTCCGTTATGTGTTTTGTTTCTAGTCCCGTTTATTAGGAATTTCTACAGTCTCTCAAATAAAATTGAGCTGAATTATATTGGCCTTGTCTCGATTCTCGTCCTTGTTTTCTCAGTTCCTTAGTTTTAAATCCCATTGTTGAGAGAGGGCCATATCAAGGCGTGATTAGACCTGGCCCCCCAGACCGTTCACTTGGGGCCAGCTCGGGCCTCTTCTGTTAATGGCAGAGTGCATTTCTGTGCAGAAATCCAGACTCGCAAGGGCCCGCTACAAGAGCAAACAAGACTAATGTTTTCTACATGAATAAAATCTACTAATAATCGATCTAATAAAATCGTACCTGAATTACACTTTTTCTTCATGTGGCTGATCTCCCCGTAGGCACTGAAAAAATATTGCTTTGGATTTAGATGCGAGGGCTGTGCGTCGAAAACAGGAAACAGCTGATGCCAAGGTGTGCTAGCTTTGTTTTGCTAACACTGTCGGCTCAGTTAAAAAGTTATCATCTCTGGAAATACGCCGTTTTTTCACTAGACCAAGTCAGCATTTGGTCAGGAATGAATAATTTGTCTTTCATCTGCTTTTTGCCATTTCGTTCTCACCTGAGTCTGCGTTCTCTCTTGTTCTCTCGTCCATTTATCTCGTTCTTATCCAATCGGCACTTTAAAGCGAGCCAGAACCCTCTGGGACCTAGTACCTCCAAGTGCCTCTCATGGCTCCCTTAGGACCCCTCAAATGGGGTGACACAGTTCACTTTTGTTCAGTGGAAACACTTCCTGATCTGCGCCGTACCACGCTAAATGGAAACATAACTTTAGAGGAGAGAGAGTTTTTTTTCCCATTTTGCTCTCCTCTCGCAGTAGATGTAGAATAGACAAGACGAGGAGGCATAGAGGAAGAATTGAGACAAGGCAATAGTTGACGAGCCTTGTATATCCAGACTGAAATGCTCTGTTTAAGATTATAGTCTGATCACTTCCTCCTCAGGCTCTTTCTCACCAATCTGACCTCCTCACCCATCACTGAGTCAGGGCAATGTCTCGTCTCTCCACGTCTTCTCAGTGTAAATGCTTCTTTCCCACTGCAGGGACAATTAAGTACTAAACAACTCAGTATTAGCGTGAAGAGCCTTTCCACGTCTCATGCCAAACTCAGATAGAGCCGTCCAATCAAGTTTGTTTACTTGGGTGATGTGTGAGAAACGGACAAGCAGACATTGAACAGGTCCTCCATCATTTAGAATGAAATTTTTAAAATCTAACCTGCGTTTTACCTCAGAGGCAGTCATGTTGGTTTGTATATATGAATGGATTTTGTATTTCTTTCTAACCCTAACCCACTGTCGGTGTAAACCCTTCTCTGAGAAAGAGTGCTGCTGTCCAGGAAAATGGTGGATAACAAGTTACTAACAGCATTATTCCGCAAGTTTGGTCACAGTCCAGTTTGGTTTGAAAGTGACATACACAAGAAAAGACCATCTAAAGCCATTGCACATCTGCACTTTTGAGAGAAGTTGTAAATCTGGTTCATCTTTCCTTATTAAGTTAGTAAACCGTTCTACAAATGTACACTCTCTCCACTGCCATTTCGCTGTAAGCAAACTTTCGGCTGAACAAAGAACCCTACGAAAACAACACACAGCCCTAGATTTGCCGGAACAAACTCCACTGATGTCACTGCAGTAATTGTCTCATCTTTATCCAGGACATTCCAAGTAAAAACTTAACTTCCAGAGCTTCCTAAACGGGGCGTCCCATTTGTGACAGCAGCAGTTTACAGTGTGTCGCGGCGCTGCCTCCTCTGCTCTGCGTCTCCGTTCTTGAAAGCCAACCTGTCTGTTCTATGCAAATAACAACAAGGCGACATCCCCAGAGTGCCGGCGCTTGGTGAGAATACCGCCAGATCTTTGCAACCATTTTTTACTCTCGTCTTTCCCCTGCCGGCAAAGTGTGCCACAGTAGCAGCTGCGGCAGGAAGGCGACTTAGCCTCCAGCAAGACTAAAGCGAGCATCACAGCAAAACAGTTGTTTACTTTGTTTGAACTGAGCACCCAGGGGAGACGGCACGGAGTTTCTGAATCTTTTACTCTCTGTACTTGCGACAAAGCCTCGGTTGAATAACAATGTCATTTTCTCTACCTTCGACGTAGAAGCCATCTCTTTTACCACCCTCCCTCCCCTTTGCTCTCCGCTCGAATAATTCATCGCGGCTTTTGAAAGTCTGGGTAAATTGACGGTGACACATAAACTACATTATGTTTTTTCGCTCCTTTTTTTATAAACTAACAGCCCGCCTCATCTCTCTTTAATTGCGTGGCAGTTGGGGGCGCAGATGTGCACAGATGTGAGAGGAGTGGATGAAAAGACGGGGCGAGTAATTGTGTAACATATATATTAAAAAAAGGGTAAGGCAAGAGCTCCTAAGTGACCCAGTACAGGCGAGTGGTCTGCGCACTGGACTGGAGTAAACGTTTTAGGGTAGTTTACTGGAAATCTAAGCCAGACTACACTAACTCCATTGGAATGTGTTTGTGAGAAGTTCGAAGACGCAGAGCAGATACAGTGATTTTCGTTTCTATGTCTTACGGTTCAAGAATAGCTTCACGAAATCAGGAGGTAATACAAGTTACTTTTATTTAAAGAAAGGGTATGTCAAATGGAAAAGGTACTAGAATCGCAGCTAAACCTGGGTTGCCAGTGCATAAGAGTAGAGTGTGTGAGTGTAAAAAGCAGGTGTGTATGTTGAGTCCTTCCTGTCACTCATGGTCTGAGTGTCTGTAAAGTCTCTAAACTTTTTTGGGTTGCTTTATTTATTTATTTTTTCTCATAGAATCTGGAAACCCTATAAGTGAGGAGTCTAACTGGAGAATCTGACAGTAAATGTAATAAATAAATGTAAACATAAAAAGCTTGGCCATCAAATTCCAAAGTGTTTGTAATGGACAATGTTTACAAAATCAATGTAATCTATGTCTTTTCTTGGTGCCTTAAGTTGAAGAAGTCACTCTGGTACAAAGTTAAAAAATGCTCTTTATTTTTGCTAAATAAAGTTTTGGCAATACATGCTATTTATTGGGCGTGTTCATTTCTGTGGGAAGTAACTAGATGTAACTCAAGTTCTATGCATGAACTGAGTTTTGAGTTGTGTGGTCCTTGTGACAAAACACATCTAACATGCTATGTATTATTTTTGTCTTTAAACATGTATATTTTAAGTTTAATATGAGCTCATGAAAACACAACATTTAACTGTTAACCTGAGCAAACAGACCTATGAAGAGAAATATCGGGAACAACTGATATGTAGTGTATAGTTTAATATTTAATAAAAGAGAACAGGTCCGAGATTATATGTGTCTTCATCAAAAATAAACGCCATGAAACTTTCTTGACAAGCTCTGTTTAACTTAAAAGACTGGTGAACTAAAGCTACACCTGACAGATAACTTTATATGATGAAAATATAGTCAAGCTAACGACAAATTAATATAGTCAAGCTAATGACTCAAACTTAGGAACTACAGATTTATTTGTCTTTATTTCATGTAATTGTTTTTAATTTAGTTTTAATGTTTTATGTATTTGATTGTTAGGAACTTACTATTATACTATTTTGATATGAAAACTATCTATTAGCCCTTGTTAAGCGGTGTGAATGTTGTTGCATCATTTTTAACTTCAACTAATAAATTATTTAATGAATTTTCCATATCAATGCAGAATTATCAAATATGGAGGGCTTCTAGTGTTGATTCAAATATTTTGAAGACCAGTTAACTTGACAAACTTTCCAGACCATTAAAAATTCAAAAATAGCATTGCAGTCCCAGATTGCAGATGTCAATTTTTTCATTTGATAAAGTTTCAGCCTTATTGCCTTCATATGGTTTTTTTTTCTTTCAACTTTTCAAACCAAAAATCCAAAATTCCTTTCACCCTCAAACCCACCTCACCAGCGCAGACTTATAGGGTCTGTCACATGTTAAAACGCCAGCTCTTTACTTATAGAAAAGTCAAGTGGCGTATCAAAGCTACTAAATGTGTTGACTTCACGCGAGTGTTTTTACAGTTTGTGATTCCTCCTCGGTCACTTCTCTGCTTTCCCTCAACCCGTGCACTTCTGCGACACCAGATAAATAAGTAATAGCTAATACGGTCGCATGTGACGGAGAGGAGCTGAAAGACGGAGCGGCGGAGATGAAGCGAAGTGTTGAAAGAAGGCGATTATTTGTGCTCCAGTGAGGTCGGATTTTCTCAAAGTGCCACTAAAAGCATGTGGGGTTCATGTCACTCTGAGGCTGATTTGATAAGGGGTGAAAGAAAGGTAGTGACACCCCTCCTTTTCTACAATTGTCGTAGACTTTTCACTCAAAATTCGGACACTCGGAGCGGCCGTACTTCCCGCCAGGCTGTGCGATATTTATAGTCGTAGAATGCCCACAGGTAAAGCTAATATTGTGAGCTGAGGTGCCAACTGTATTGTTTTACCTTCCAATGCCTGGGGTGAAGAGTAAATGGAGATATACATTAGGAGTGGCAGCTTCCAGGGTCGTCTTCAGTGCTTGGTCAGAGAAAAAAAAAGTACAAATATAATTAGATGTTATATTTCTGGCGAGGATTCGTGCATTTTGATACATTTCCGGTCGTAAAAGTACTTTAAACCATGTCAACCATGTCGCTGCCTGCAGTAATGGCACTTAACAGATTATTTTAATACACATTTCCAAGTACTAATAATATAAAAGATGTATTTAAGGTGTGGTAAAACTTTTGAGGGAATGGCAGGTATTTTCGTTCTACTTTAAAGGTCCGATATGGTACATAATTTAATACTTTTGGATAGATTAGACTTGGAATTTTATTTTGGTTAGGAAGCCAGTTTGAGCGCAGGAATGATCTGAATGAGTGACTGGTGATGGTGGATGGACTTTAAAACACAATGTAGGACTTCCTGGATTACCACCTGATGATGTCACAAGGCGAAATCAGTATTTTGAACTCTGGGAATGGAGAGCGACTATAGGATATATAGGATTACTCAAAGGTGTGAATGAAACTAACCAAAATGTCATGTGTGTTTTTATGAGGAAACAATTACAACATGGCTAAAGGTTCATAAATGTTGCCGTACCATAATGCGAGACCTTTAACACAGTGTTTCCCAACTTTCGCATACGCCCTAAGCTTTGTTTCACACTCAGAGTACCCCTTAACTTGGGTTTTAGGCAAATAAATGGGTTTACTAGTTGAATATAGTCGATTCTTACTATAATGTATTTTGTTTTAATTATATCTGTTGTCCAAGATACACTACAAAGATGCTAAATTTACAACAATGACACTTATTAAAAAAAAAAAAAAAGAGTACATTTCATCTTTAAAACTTGAAACCATTCCTTTGGAGAGTGGTGAATTTCTAATATTTCTATGTTATAAAACAAAAGATTATTTAAAGAGAATGGGCAACCATTCTGTTGAGAAGACCTTTAAAAACTAGAGCTAGAAAAGACACTAAACATCTAAACTTCAAACAACTTGTTTAATAGAAACAGAAATGGAGATGCCTGGGCCTTGTTTCTCAAAACAAGTGTTTCATCACATTCGATAATATTTTATTTGATCTTTTTACTCATATTGAACTTAGTCTACATTTGGATGCGTGTCAGTCTCGGACACATCTACAGCCTGTATGTTCCTGAGAGTATTTACTGTGGTCTTCCTCGTGGTTTCTCTTTTTCACACTGGGTTTTTTGAGTTTCTGCTTCCCAAGAAAGAGAGTCTAAGGACAGGGGATTGGTCGATCTGCTTGTCTTTTATTGACTCATGACTCATTTTTCAGTGTTTGATTTTCTAACTTAATGTTGGTTAAATCAACAATCTTGTGTGTTGTGATTTTGGGCTGGACAAAAATGGACTTGAATTGAATGTGTTCCTTGACATTACTTTCGCATCGCCATGGTAAATCTTTTGTTCTTGGTACTTTTGCTTATGTCTTTGGTTTTCGACTAAACTCAAGATGAACAAACTGTTGTCTAAATCATCTTCAAAACTCTGACTTAAAGAATACATATTTTGCACAATTTACTTTTTGCTTTTAACCATGTTCTAACATTGGTTCCTCATTAAGCACATAACTGGAGTTGTATTGAGCTTAATTCTCGCTAGTTTGATTAATCTTTTTTATTAAGTTCTCTCCCCTCTGAACCTCAAAATACACTCTGTTCCAAATTTCCCAGCTTTGAAGCATTACAGGTAGAGCTCCGGGATCTTCAGCGCTGTTTTTAACTCCATGAATCATCATCATCAACAAATTCTGCCGTCAAATCATCATTGTGTATTGTGTAATCATCATCATTGCAACGGCGTGCCAGAATTAGCATGTCGGGGGACGCTATGTTTGTTTTGTTCCCTTTTGTAATTCCCTTTACAGATAGTAGATGGAGCTCTAACGCAATTACTGATGTGGGAAATGCGTGACTGATTGAAAAAGTCAAATATGCTTTTTGTAGACCAATTTTCAAGTTCAAAAAATGAGATAGCAAAGAAGACGTCCTAAAGAGCAAGTTTAAATGTCAATAACAATACAAGTAATGTGTTCTTTTACTCTATGTTGAACCTCCTTTGTGACACATCAACTGACAAAACTAGGTAGGAGAAGAAAACAATATTCCAACTTGATTCAAATCTAAAACTTTGGCTTTGCATAATACCTTTAGGAAACAGTGCCTAACTCGCCGCATAATTGTTCAACTGCGTGCTATAATAATACTACACATCTCAGTATCCTCTCCACATCCTCTCCACTCCCAAACTGGTTCACTCAGTCACTCACTCCGCACATGAGTGGTTTCGGAGGAGCAGACGGGAGCGCTGCAGCTGTCACTTCGACTGGGCTCCATGTTGACGTGCACATCAGCGCTCTGACAGGAGGAGGATGCCCCGCACATTAGAGGCACGGACCTGCGCTGGGGACGGGGCCCGTAATGCGGTCCCCGAGAGCGCCACTGTGCGACTCATCTACCCCCCCTTACCCTACCCCTCCGTTCCTCTCCACAAATGACTTCAGTCTGTGAGGAAAGAATCTATATGTACGTTGAAATCACCCTGACAATGCAGTAGTGGATTAGAGACGATTGTGATGAATCTTTTATAAGACTTTTTCCCCCCGCCATCTTTCTTTTTCTCTTCTTGCTCCTTCTTCCACGTGCATGAGGTCTCGCTGTGGTGCCACTTCTTGCACACATGTCATCGCTGGAGTGGAGATAGCGCAAGAAAAAAAAGGAGAAAAAAGTTGCCGAAAGAAGAAGGTTGACACAGAATCGACAGCATTAAAATTTATCGGCGATGGCTGCCTCGGAAACCTTTTGAAAATCGCTTGTCCCTTTCCGTTCGTGCAACCAAGACAAGTTCTCTCTCCGTCCTCATCAATTCTTCAGCGTCATTTTGACACGGCATTTGCATAATCTCGCCATGTTCCCCGCTGCTGCTTTCGTTTCCAGCTTCAAAATTAATGTCAGGAGAAATATATATATAATAAAGTAGTCGAAAGTTGGTGTTGTTGTATGCGATGCTGTTTGAAAAGCGGTTTTGTTGGGGCGTTAAGGTAGCTTGTCAGGCCCGGGCGGATCTGGCATCTCAGTGCGCGGCTGTTAACATGAGAGAATGAATAGTGAATGGTACAGGCCTGGTGAACACGAGGCCTCCAGCGCAGAGTCAAGTTTTGTAGGTTCAAGTTAGTTGAAGATGGGAGGTTGTATGGAAATTTTGGAGGAAGTTCGCACAATTTTTGAGGATCTTTTATTCATTTGATTGGATGTTTTTTAGATGCAAGAATGTGGTGGTGTCATAAATTTAGTTAGAGGCAAAAGAATCCTGTCTAGATTGTATTGTGTTTTTTATACATTTTAAACCGAAATTCATGAACGTTGGACTTGTCTGTTAATCATCATCAGATAAATATTAATAGATACCATACATTTTGGATGTCAATAAACGTTTGTTTAATGTTGTTCTAATACACACTAATTTAAGATTTCTGGACACATTTTAGGTGTGTGTGTGTTTTTTTTTATATAATCGTGAGAAAGGTGGTTTTCACCCTGTAGTGATTAATTCTAGGTTTGATTTTAAAAATAGTAATAACGTAAAAGACTGCAAAAATTGAATATCTAGCCTTGCTTAAAATGATTTGAATTCAGAATATTTATCTCAATTTGAGTAGTTTTAACCAGATGTTTCTGGCAAACTAATGCCACCGGTTTCAAGACATTTCCGGCAGGTTACGAGATAATTTAATGTAACAAGTCATATTTAAATAAGTGAAATAGTCTTAACTAATCTTAACGGATCAAGATTATTGAAATTAAGTCATTTTAATTTATCCCGATTAATTTTTATTTTTTTGCAATGTAGTTAGTTGCATTTGATGTTGTTTAATATTTTTTTCCTTTACTTTTTATTATTCACAATAACATTCTTAAGTCTTGTGCATTTGACTACTTCCTGTCACATCCTTTTGAATTATAATTTGGCACATACTGTACACATTGTATGCCCTAATGTGTTTTGCAAACAGTTCTTGGCCCGTTATCTGCTAATGCGCATGAATTTTGACATTCATAACTGGCACAATTGATTATTTATGCTTCTCCATTTGGATTATTCCAACATTTATTATTGACAAAACAACGTGGGGTTCTTCAACATATTACATAATTCACTTTAAACATTTGCAGGGAAATTGTGGCTTATCTCAATGCATTATTTGGCAGGATATGGATTCCAGTGGACTATTTAGGCCTATGTATAACAAATTGAAAATATATCGTTAGTTAAATAATAGATAGATAGTTTAATATCAGATGACTGAGGAGTCTTCTTTTCACACACTTGGTGGTAATAGAAAAATGTAGTTTTGTTTTGTTAGTATTTTGTGTTGTTGTATTTTTGATAAATTAAAAAACAAATAACAAGAATGTAAAAAAAAAAAAATTGCCTACAAATTTATTCACACAGAACGAAACTGTTTTAAAGAAGCTATAATGACCACAATTAGAAAAATAAACTATTTAATTATTATAATTTAATGGTTTAGTATGGGCAAAAAATAAAATGTTTACTTTTAATTTACTTTCTTCCAGTTTCTCAAATTTATTTTTATTTTTTTTCCAAGACTCGGAGTGGGAGTCCTTATAGTAAAAATCAGGTGCTCCTTAAGGACAAGTGAAAACATTAAAAAGCGTCCCACTTTGTTTAATCATAATCCCTCGGACAATCTTACCATGAGACGCTTTTCTCCGGCATTTCATAGTTCTTTCGTCTTTATCTGCCACACTCTCCTCGTCCCTCTCCTCTCTCTCTGCATTTCCAGTTGACTTGTGGTGGTCCATTTAAGCGCCGGCTCTTTCCCCTCTCCCTTTTCCCACCTCCGTCTCACCTGTCTGCCCCCATTGTCCACCCGAACGGCAGAAGAAGGAGCCGGAGCCGGAGAGAGCGACGGGATGCAAATGCTCCATGAAAAAGACACCATTAAAAATTTACCGTCTTTCCATTTGAATTAGACGCCGGCTTCGGTCTCCATAAGCAGCACTGTCTCTTTAAATCAAACCTCGTGTCGCTCCTGTGATGGCCTGTTTACCAACTCCGCCGCTGAAAACGAGACCTGCTCCCACCGGACCCACTCCTTGTATAAATATAAATAATGAATATTGGATAAATAATTTCTGCCCGCTGAATAATGCACGCCACATTCACTTACACTGGGTCCCAGGCAGGGGAGATAATGCGTCGGGACAATGGTGTTGGGAGTGCGATGGGAAGGGGACGGGACAGGACAGGACAGGACAGGTGGAGGGTTAAAGTGACCCCACGATCTGCCCCAGAGACTCAGACAGATGGAGTGGACTGGGACGACTGTCATGGTCCACTGTAGGTTCATGGTGGTGTAGTAATGTGGTACGCTCGCCTGTAAAAGTGCATGACAGGTTAGTAATGTGTAAAGTGGATGTATTAATGCTCTATATGTTATAAAGCATTGATACATGTATATATACTAAAAACAAACTATTTAAACTAAAACAAGCTGAAGCACCTTTGGATTTCCACACTGTATCTGCCGCTGATGAACTGGTACGATCAGTGCTGCAATAGTTTGTACTTTTCTTCTAATCCAAACTATACCAGACCTAAAAGTGGCCTGAATTGGACTAATACATGACTAAACTTTCAGAACAAACCCTGATTTTAGAGCAGGAGTCAAACAGGAAGTTCCATTAATAGGAGAAAATTAAACAAAACTGTTCTAAAAACTATAAAAGAGAAGTCAGTGTAATTCCTCATCCATCCAGGAGTAATCCAGCAGGTATCTGGACAGTGTTTTAAAAATCAAGACGTCTAAAGTTGGGTGAAAACGGTTGTAATGAGCGTTACGTAGGTGAGATTAAACAACCGCTGCACAAAAGACTGTAACAAGTCAGAAGGCACTCAAATGGATTGCAGTACGCCGTCCATCGTCATCTCTCAGCCACAAACCACTAGTGTGAAGACAGTGAGGTGAAGGTTTTAAGCAGGGAATAGAGATGGTTTGAAAAATTTTTATGATAGAAGAGAATACCTTTTTTTTTAACAGAAATGGTGATTTAAGGTTTAATTTGCTGTCTATTTAGTGCAGTGTCCATTCATCTTGGTGAAGTGAGAAAACAAGGCAGACAAATGCTAATCTTGTGTTTAACAATGAGGGAGGTTCAGATTAGAGTACTATAGGACTGTATGGGACATGACAGGTCTAACAAGTAAACAAAAGCAGGTTAGTCTCAGGTGAAACTAGGGATGGGACGATCACTGTTATTAATGTGTACCGCGGTATTAAAATGCAACGTATCAATATCGTGAGGATGGGCTTTATGAAAGTATTGACCAAGTTTTTTATTTGTCTGTATCTAACTCTTAACAGACTTGAGTTCACAATAATCTTCTGGTTATTACATAGGTATAACGTGTCACAAATAAAGTACATAATCAGAATGGTACTCTCAAAACTGTATATCTTTATATATAGAACTGTGTTTTCCTTAAAATGCTTTGTGTTTCCCCAAATCTCTCCAAGGTGAAGTAGGGCATAACAAAGGAGCAATATTTTTAATAGTTTAGAAGCCACCTGTTTATGTTACGCATAATACAATATGCAACTCTGCGAAATACTGCCATACCGTGGTAAGGCAAGGCAAGGCAAGTTTATTTGTAGAGCACAATTCGTACACAGGGCAATTCAAAGTGCTTTACATAACAGGAAAAGTTGCATTAAAATCACAAAACACAAACACACAGAATAATTTTAAAATAAAGCGCTTTAAAAGAGAAGAGTGCACATAGATCTTTCAGTCATATGCACATCTAAACAGAACTGTTTTTAGCCTGGAGTTAAACATTGTCAGACTGGAGGCCTGTCTCACATTATTGGTATTTTTTATCATACCGAGGAAATTTCATATCGTCCCATCCCTAGGTGAAGCTCCTCCCTGACGCCGGGGCTTGGT
This sequence comes from Rhinogobius similis, assembly GCA_019453435.1. Taxonomy (NCBI): domain Eukaryota; kingdom Metazoa; phylum Chordata; class Actinopteri; order Gobiiformes; family Gobiidae; genus Rhinogobius; species Rhinogobius similis. The sequence continues at coordinate 32,865,975 of CM033622.1, read as the reverse complement.
CAGCTCAGTATAAAGTTGTTTCTCAGATTGAAAAATAACTTTTGGATGGAAGTCTTGATTTTTAAAACATTGTCCAGAAGACTACCATTATAAACTGTTTCTATGAACTATAAAGGATTCAAAGTGCCACTGAATTCCACCATACAGATGCACCTGCACCACAGTGTGAGAAGCAGTGATCTAGACTGCCCTGAGGTTTGAACAGATACATCATTACAAACTGTCAAAACAGTACCTAATGGTATGTGATGGTAGGGCTTAAGTGTCTCTCAAACTTCATTTCAAGGCATGCCCTACATATTTAACCATTGGATTTACAGGTAGAGTTAAGCTTGGATTATACTTTGTGAGTGAAGCAGAGAAAATGGTTGCAGTATTTACAGTCTGTGAAGGTCATGCGGTTGCACAGTAAAAATCAGAGCTAGCTGCTTAGAAATCCTATCCTATTTCCGACATAAACGACAAAATTTCGCCTCGCAGACTTCGCGGAAGTGTCAATTAACTGACATTTAGACATTGTGATGGTATTCATAAATATGCCTTTTTGTTTGTATATTTTTGTTTCTCACAGTTTGCTAACCTCCTGGAGCTAAATCAGTCTTACATCTATTTGCAATTCTATAACTCAACTCTTAAAGGTCAAGTCCATTGTATTTACACTTGTACTTGTATTAAATCCTTTTCTATTGTGGTCCGGGGTGCAGGGTCCCAGTGGAGATCAGGTTCACAGGCGCTCCGCTCCTCTGAGCAGGACTCACACAGAGGAGGGCGGAGCTGTGATGAATGGATCATTATGAAAATCCTCGTGCCAAAGCTTCAAGTGTAATTAGCTTTAATCGGCTAATTAGAGAGAATTTGTGGATAGCATAAGCCTAATTGGACCTTTTTACACCAGTCAGTGAGGAGTTTAGTTCTGGAGTCTGCTGAATGGAGAGGAAATTATGATATTATTAGTGATACCAAAGGTGTTAAATGAGTTGTGTTAATTCATTTCATGGACTAACAGGAGCAGGAGTTAACTATTTTAAACAATTGTCAACCCACAATAATAAAAATAAGAGACACCACACAGAGTTTTGAGTCATGGAGTGCTAAAGATCAAATATAATATCTATGATTTATTTGGTCTGTGCTTTGTGTTAATGAAAATACACAATACACATCACGGGAATGCATTAAAAGTCGACATCTTTTTGCACCTCAAACTAGGGTCCACCAAAGGAATCCTAAAAGGGACAGAGTGTAGAACTGGCAAAAGTTCTCAAACTCTGTAAGATCTTGCGCAAAAACAACCAATTACACATTCTTCATAAGTGAATAGACAGTTTAAACTGTTAAGTCATTCCAAAGTCCAGCTAACTCTGTGCTTTCTTCTCCTGTTGTTGTTCATATAAATCCTTGTAATCTGAATTATAAAAGACTTGGTTGACTCAGACACCACTGACAGATTTATCGACTACACGACTACAGCCAAAACAGCACATCCTTTCGCGGTTAGCCCTGGTACATTTTGTCATAGCGCACAATTAGAGCTTCAAAGCTTTTCTCACCAAGTACCACCGACAAGAAAATATTTGGCCTTCCGAGTACCACCAGATCTAACCCAAGTCTGTAACGAGACTATTCCATGGCTAAACCAAAATAGAAATGGGTCTAAAACAACAATAGCAGCTGTAAAACCAAGACTAACCCAAAGGAGCAAAAATATATGGAGTAAATTCACTATAAACTAATCCAACAACAGAGGAATCCATGTACTATCAGAATCAGATTACCATTACCCACTATTCTCCTGTCATCGAATACAATGGGCCACATTACTTTATTTTACACACTTCACTAATCAATGATCAGCCATCATTTCCTGTTAATTTGTGTTGTGCGTTATGTTTTAGCAATTCAAACTTTTACTTTTTAAGAGTAAAAGGTAGTTCATAGTGACCTGTTAAACCATTACATATGGTGATTTTGATAAAGAATTGTGCTGATGTTTCAAATGAATTTGAATACATTCTTAATTTTTCAAGTGGATTTTTGCTCAAAGCTCTGGCTAAAAAGCACACATCCTGCTACAGTGACCTTTTTGAGCTTTTAACTATGTTCTGACAATGTTCTGTCATCAAAAACATACTTTGAGTTGTATTTAGGTGCATTCACGATGTTTTGAGGAATGTTAGTTAGGAAATCCACTCCCCTCTGAGGATCAAAAACACTTCCTGCTGAATTCCTTTGATCAACATTTTCCCGATTTTAGACATCTCTCATTTGAGAATCTTCTGCTGTTTTAAGTCCTTAAATCACTGCCAGACTCAGTGTGAGCATTTCTGCCATCTAAACATGACACTGTAACTGCATGATAGCTTAGCATACCAACAGCATATCAAACTATTAGGTATATATAAGTGTGTAAATGCCTCTGCAGCCAGTAGATGGAGCCACAGCTTAAGCCTAAGTTAATATGGGATCTTCCAAGGCAGTGATAAAGTTACATTGTCAAAGTAATGAGATGTCAAAGCAAAGATACTCAAGAACATATTTAAAGGCCAATGACAATATAAATAATGCATGATATTTGTCAAAACCTTTACGCCGAATAAATCTTCAGAATACTACTGTATAGTTTTTACACCGGTTCAAAAATGTATGCTTTCAAACATAATAAAGTAAAAGTAAAAAATTGATAGTATCTCATGTTTTTTTTTTTTTTTTTTTTTTTAATTAAGACTTTGTTTGGTGGAATTAACCTTGTGGTAAATATTTTAAGTGACATTCCATCGAAAACACATGGACAATGCTGACAGTTTAAAGAATAATTAAACAAAATAAAAGTGTTATGAACCTCTACTTATGTCACATCTGCTGCTCATGTCCAACCAGAAAGTAACATTATAAACTTGATGCATTTTTCATATAATCTTAAATACAATTCTGTTTAAAATTTGGTAATTTAGCTTTTTTTTTTTCTTTTTAGCTTTGTAATTTTACTTCCTGGTTGTAAATGATGATATCACACTAGGAAATTACCGAACAACTACACTGTACACAGAGCTAAAAATGTTTCTTTTGACAAATAAAAATATATGTGGACACCTTTGTTCTGTTTAATTAATATTTAAAGAGTCTGAAACGTTTATTTTGTGTAAATTATCTATAACCTTTGGATGGAATGAGTCATGATCATGTGACGTCATCAATTTGTTTTTACTTCCTGTAATTTTCAACAGGTTTTTACACTTTTCTCCACAAATAGCTACTTGATTGGTGTAAAACTATAATTTATATTTACAACAGCTATTAATACACCAAATAAAATCTAAATCATAAAAACCTTTCATACGCATTTTAAGCCCTGCACTCTTCCTTGTGTGCTTGTTGCTACGTTCCTGCCGGCTGCCAAATCAAATCCATAAACCGCGAGCGACCCAAACTGAACTATACGTCCGTCCTTACTTATACTTCCCTCCTCTTTCCTCGCTTCTCCTCACCTCATCTTCTCTCTTGTCGCACAAACACCACCTCAGCGCAGTTTAACGCTCTCCTAATCACTGAAATCCACGCCTTGGTACAGGTTAATGCGTTTGTGCCCACAGGCTCCGATTTTCCACTCACAAGCCGTGTTACAGCTGCTTTGGTGAGTGTGTACTTTGTGTCGTGTACTTGTTGAGGAGTGCAGTACTCTCTGACGGTGCCACTAGCAGTGCTGGTGAGTAGATATGAAGGAGAAGTGTGTTTTGGCCCCTGACAGCTTGTTAAAGGCTGCTCTCCACATTCTGTTTGTTTGCAGTAGAAAGTACACGGTGTAGTAGTAGTAGTAGTAGTAGTAGTAGTATGATGGCTTGGAGTAAAAGTTGTAGAGGAGAAGATGTGTTTCAGCTTGGACAATGTGGAGAAGGAACGTGAGAAGCGCTTTGATTTGGCTTAAAATTGGGAGAATCTGGGACACACATAGAAAGATAAAGTCCAGCGGCAGAAAATCGGATCGCTTGTTGTTTCTTTTCACACACAAATGTAATTATGATTTTAAAACTTGAACTTTTGACTTTAAAACTCAAAATTTTGACTAATAAACACATAATGATGACTTTTGCAATCAACATTTTGCCTTTTAACTTGAGATTATAACTTTATACCTCAAAAATGTGACTTTTAAACTCATAATTTTAACTTAAAAACTCGAAATTTTGACTTTTAAACTAAAAATGTTACTTTTACACTCAAAATGTTATCATTTTTAAACTTATAATCATGACTTTTAAACGCAACATTTTCCCTTTAACTTGAAATTTTGATTTTAAAACCCATAATTATGACTTCTTGTGAGATTTTTATTTTTTTATTACCAATAGGATCATTGAAGCTGTAGTAGAACCAAATTTAGTTCATTCAGGTTTCCTTTTTTACAGTGCTCCAACGGTAAACTATAAAAATGTTTATTCGTTAATGATGGGCAGATCAATACTGAAGAGGTATATTTATACTGACAGAGGTGTTGAAAGTATCAATACGCGTTCTAAAATATGGAGAACTAAAAATTTGTCCAAAAAATTTAGATTTTTAATACATTTTGTTTAAATTTTTGGAATACATTGCTTATATTTTAGGTTTTCTACACATATATTTACTTTTTTATTAGTTCAAGCAGAAGTTGGAAGAAAATATTGAGTAGTATCGACATCATAATATGTGCCATAGTACTAGTATTGGATCGAATCATAAATCAGTTGTATCTCTAAGATAAATTACATTGTTTTTTTGTTGTTGTTGTTTTACTAAATAAGAGTGGAAATGAAAAAAAGAATCAAGCTGAAGACAGTAACAAAAACATAAATAAATGTAAAAAATACTAATAAACATAATCTAAAACTTCAAATTCATAAAAACAACTGAAATAGTTTACTTTGTCTAATTTGGCAAACAATGTATTTATGTGCAGAAAAAATGTCACTGAGTCTTGCAGAGTTCGAGTTTCAGTTCAGTGCAGGAGGTGAATCTTTAATGTCAGCCTGACCCCTAGTGGACATTATGGAAAGCGCAATAAAATACATAGGTGTGTAAATGAATGCATTAAACTAAAGCCAGGAGGACGCACTCAGTCGTGTTACTTAAAGCCTGAATGACAGGTATTTGTTGTCCATGTCCAAACCGTAAAAGTAATAGATTTTACTTTGTGATATTCAGAATACAGTTACTTTTCTAAAATCAGAGGAATACATTGGGATATTTAGGCTTCTCTAATTTGTGATCAATAAACTCAAATGGCCCGTGACAAAATGAATTAATGACATACATTTTAAAGCAGGTATTCAGTATTCTGTTCCTAAATATGTTTTCTTTCAATCACTGATTTTCACATAGGACTTATTATTATCATTATAAACAGAATAAGGAACATTCTCAACATAATTACATTAAAAAAATAAAATAAAATAAATTAGGTTGAAACCTTGAAAGAGATCACTGCAACTGTTACTCATTGGCTCAAGGCTCAATAATCACAAATGAAGCCGTTACCTTAACACCTCTGAGGAGGACAAACTCCTCTATGAGGAGGACTTGGACCTGGAGGCTCTGCTCTTCCCCTCACCAGCAGGGGGCATTCAAAAGCCCGAGGTCCAGGAGACCCAGCTGGTGTCTCCCACCATTCAGGCGCCCTCTAACCCAGAGGACAGCCATCTGGTCCAGAGAAAAGCCCACTGGTCCTGCCGCTTCACCCCCAGAAGAAAGCCTTGTGGTCAGGGAGCAGCTGGAGAGAATGAGGCTCCAGCTTGAACATCAGGTCCAAGTCAACAAGTGCTTGGACCCAGGAGAGACTGACCCAAGAAAAAGACTTGAAACTGAAAAAGACAGAAAATCAGCTCCAAGATCAAATTAAGGCACACAAAGATATTCAATATCTTTATAAAGCGGCAGTTGAGAAGAACGTGGAGCTGAAACAGCAACTTGCCAGTGCTAGTAGTGCCAAGGGAAAAAGTCAAGAAAAAGACTTGGAGTTGGCGTAAGTCAACATTTCTCTCAAAAAGAGGAAACAACAGCTTAAAGAGCCGACTCAAGCACTTAAAGACATTCACTTTCTTTACAATTCTGCGATCCAGGAGAAGGTGCAGCTAAAGCAACAACTCGCCAGCACCAATACTGTGATGTAAAAATGGAGGACGCAGGACATGGCAACGGCTGAGCTGAAGAACAAAGGCCGGTCAGTCCCAGAGGCCTGCAGCTGCTACACCTCACCAGGAGAAATGGACAACAAGCAGAACCAAGGGCTGTCCAGAAGAGTGCAGGAACTGTCCTCAACCCTGCACTCCTCACAGGACGACAGGTGCGTTCTAAAAAACAAGAAGTAGGATTTGGAACTTACTCTCCAGAAGTCCAAGAATGAACAGCAGGCCTGGAAAAACTGGGTGTTGTGGAGAAGCAGAGGAGGTACCAAAAGCGGCTAATCTCCTCCAGCCTAAACTTGCATTAGGAGTTTCTTTTTTTTAATTCTCAAAAAAAAAAAAATCTCTGTATCGTGTTTCTATTCAGGTTTTATTGTTTTACATGTCAAAACCTTATTTGATATTCCAGCCATAACACACTCTGGTCTAGAGCTGTCATTTACCATTATTTAAGGAGTCACTCACACAGCGATTATTTTACCGATTAATAGACTGGTCAAATGATTCTTTATTTATTTCTATTGTACACTGACAGGTTTTGAATACATTTTTTATCAAACAAAATTTGAAATATGGTGACTGGAGGTTTATAGAAAGAGATCACTAACAAATAAAGTATTGCTGAAAATCTGAAGTGATGTATTCTTTTTTATATTTTGATTTAATAAGGCCACAGTCTTTGTTATAAAAGATTTTATATGTGTTTTAGAGTCTGTATAGTCCAGATTACGATCATGATCATCAAAATATGACTACAGTTCTTTTTTATGTTCGACTAGACAAGATTAGACTCATTGTTGCAGCCCTACTCCAGTCACTATCATGAGAATATGATGTCTTTTAAGTCTTAAAGGTGCACTATGTAACTTTTTCTGGAGGAATATGCACAGTATGCCATAGTATATCTCCTCTGTCTGGGGTCAGATCGTCTTTTGCCTCATCTCTGAAAGCCCAGACACACAAAGCTCAGAATTTTAGGGCTGTTCATTTCCTTGTCAAGTTGTCTTTTCATAGATCAAAAACCTAACGCTGAAAGTCACGTATGCACACTTTATAAATAAGACAACAAGATCTGTGGAGAGGCGACACCACTCACAGTAAAAATGCAGTTTTTTTCCTTCTCAGAATAGAAACAAATCTATTTGAATAAATCCAACAAAGATACATTTAATACTATACTGTGGAAACAATAACATCTTCATAGAAACAAGCAGGTAACATATCCCAAACACTGGAAAAACTACACTCTTAAATGAGATAATCAGTGATTTAATTAAGTAGTATTTATCTTGACTTGATTACATTTTGACTTTCGTAAAGTAAGATTTTCCAGAAGAAGTAGTAACGTTTGTTCTCATTTCATGTGCAACAGCATTTTTGTTTCTAATTTCAAGCTCGAAAATTCTTGTCTTATTCTTATTTTGGTAACACTTTAGAATAACTCCTCTTATTCCTGCCTTAATAAAGCATGAACAAAGACTTATTTCATACTGAACAAATAGTTTATTAAGCGTTATTCAGGATTAGTAACTGCTTAATTAAGGTTAGGGTTAGGGTCAGGAATTTGGGTTAGAGTATTAGTTAAGTAGTTAATAAGCCTGAATCATTCTTAATACATTATTTTTTCACTATTAATTAAGTCTTTATTCATGCTTTATTAAGGCAGGAATAAGGGGAGTTATTCTAAAGTGCTACCCTTGTTTTCAGTCAAACAATACATTTCATGCTTGTTCCAGTGACATATTTTACGATCTAAATGTCCTCAAAACAAGATAAACATTACTTATTTCAAGCACTTAAATAGTTTTCTTATTTCAGACGGTCACTTATTCCAGTGACCTACAAAAATGGCACAGCTCTCCTTGATGTGTTTCTGAAGCACATGCAGTGAGTGTCAGTGGCCACCAGAGGGACCAAGACACAGAAGCACACAGTACCTGCTCATCTTTCAGCCGATGTCCAGCTCGTGCCTCTCGCCTGGCCTTGACCGTGCTCTGGGGAAGCCATCGTTTATTTTAGGAGCCTTCAACCTCGGGGCAGATGTGAGAGTGACGGAGGCAGAGCATAGGAAGAGGAGGGGGCTGCAGGAGAAAGAGAGGAGAGGAGGAAGAAGAGGGTGAACCTGTGCCAGAACCGCTGACACAAAAAGCATTGTCCTGATTTACTGGCTGTGAAATGTGGCCTCGCTTTTGGTCCGAGATGAAGATAATGTTTAATTAGGACGAGCATTCATTCAGATGCACGACACATGCCAAAAACACACGCTCTCACACTCCTGCTACACCGCGGTCGTGCCAGGGTTGTACGGGAGGCTTCAGAGCGGGGAGGATTCAGACGGACAACAGAGAATGCAATGCAAATGCTCAAATGCAGTTTTAATGTTATGTAACCTTTGTGGAGGAAAAGTTATTGCTTAGCTGTTATACTACTTTGCCTGTAATGTTCAGTAATGTACATTATTGCATTAATCTTATCTATCTCCACGGAGGCAATCGGGTGACAAGCAAGCAAGTTACAGGTCAGCTCTGTGGTGAGGCTAGCCTATTCATAATAAGAAGAATGCACGTTTGCTATATTTTTGAGCAATAAAAGTGTAATTTAAAGGACAAATATTATGCATTTTTGTATCGATATCGGCCTTTAAACCTGCTCTTGAGCATCTTCAGTTTGACATGTCGTGTTTTAGAACTAAAAATAAAATGCTTTTACAAAGAATAACATAACTTTATCACTAGGTTGGGAGATGCCATTTTGACTTAGCTGTGGCTCCATCTATTGGTTGTAGAGGCAATTGCACACATGTACCCACAATACATTGCTGTAAAGAGTGGATCTGATGAAGTTGTAGTTATCGCGATGTGACGGAGGAAATGTTAAGAGCGAGTTTGGTCATGATTTACGGACTTAAAACAGCAAAAGATTCTGGGATAAGTGGCGTCAACTGTCACCTACGTCACACATCGAGGGAATTCAGAACGCAGTGGAGAACCAGCATTCATCAAACAAGTGTGAATCAGACTAAATGCTACTCCAGGGATGTTTTTAATGACGAAACAATGTTAGGACATGGCTAAAAGCTCAACAAAGTCAATTTTGCATAATATTGGTCCTTTAATAAATCATGGGCTATAGATCAGTTGAATACCACATTGCCACATTTCAGGCAAAAGAGAAACGTGTATTTAAATATGGCCATGTTGTTTAAGCTTGTAGCTAAATAAATAAATAAATGGTAAAATAATATGTAATATAAAACATGCATTACTTTCTATACCATATACATTTTATATTACATGTTACTGCTTTTTGGGCATGGACAAAAAGGAACAGCTGGAATAAAAATCGAATGTAATTTGTCCCTTTTTTCCACAACTATTTTAAACACAATTTGAAATCAACCCTCCATCAGCGTAGTCATCATTTTACAACATCAACTTGTGTTGCAGAATTTCACCTTTATACACTTTCATTTTCTAATATTCTGTAGGTATTTTGTCCTCTAAAATGTTTTTGAAATTGGAGAACTCTCAACCATGTGTTGCATGTCATTCCCCAGTCTTGTCCCGTGTTTTCATTGCACCTAAAAGGAAACTACAACTCATGCAGTCATTAAAGGAGACATATTATCAGCTTATTATAAATTATGTTGGATGGATGTTGTTTACATTGTGTGTCGTCCACTTGATTTAAAAAGTCCTCTTGTCTTGTTAAATGTTTTTTACTCAAAGCAAACCACTTTCCTTACGAGGACAATAAATCATCTACTACTACTGCTGTTTTGAGTGATTCCAGTATGTTTGAGAAAATTTGTATTGTTTTGCATTCAAGGCAAACAATAAAAATCTTGTTTCCACCTACCCCCTATCCTTGCCCACTGCTCTGTACTTAATTGTTATTGGTTATAAAACTAAAACTCCAAACAATACGTGATGTCGGGTTGTAAAATGTCAAAAGACCCCTTTTCAAAAATGCAAACATGTCAATGACAATCCGGTGCTTGTTACAGAGAAACGTTACTATAAAGAGGCGGAGCTTATCAGTTCTGCACTTTTAAACAGGAAGTCAATGAACCAATTTCTATTACTAAGGCGTTTTAGATCAATATTGCAGTTTACAATGAACAAAATGTAAAATGATGATCTAATTATGTTATTGTTCTTTACTAAGAACCTGAAAAAAGCATAATATGTCTCCTTTAACTTGTGTATCTTTTACTAAACCTTTCTGTCCTGTGTAAAATGTCTTGTCTATGTGTTCCGTTACTGATTACCTCTTGGCCTGTCCTGTGTTTAAATAAAATAAATCAAAGTTTTCTGTTTTCTGCCATATTCTCCTCCTTCAGAATCCCAGAAAGCCAGCAGACACAGGCAGAACATGCAGACCCCGATCCATCAAATCCAGGTCCTTGTCGCTGTAAGTGCCACATTTGCGTCTGTCCACGTCGAGGCTCTGATTCCGCCGTGAGCCGTAAAGTTGTCAGCGGCCTTTAAAGTGAAGAGCGGCCCCTCTGATGACTCGGCCGGTGCAAAATCACACAGGCCTCAGTAGTCTATGATTCATGAGGACACTGGGAGTTGTAGTGGGCGCTCTGTGATGACATCAGAGCACAGGCGATGAGCGGTCAGGGACGTGTCATCTCCACATTTACTTTAGTGCGGGCGCAGAGGGGCAGAGGAGCTGTCAGGTTACATGTTCTGATCATTTATGAATTTGTCTGTTTTTTCATGGAAGTGGGTCTTTGTCGGGTTTGCAAAACTTTGGCTCCAAGCGCTTTGAAGAGCAGCGTTGTGTGTAAGTCAAATTATGGTGCGTCGATGATGATTTGAGGAACTTTTAGGCGTCAAGATGCAACAATTGGAGCACTTGAATGAGCAGAATGTGCGGATTGAAGTGATGTATTAGCACAAGATGAAGTACCAGGGGGCAGGTATTTGAGCGGGCATTTGTTTTGATGGCCACAGATTTATGATTTTCACATTCAGACATAACTGATTTTAAAGTCAATTAATGTATATGGTGTGACTTTACTGTGTGATGGGGGTTGTTGGTTTTGTCATGCAAAGACCAAATGTTTTCAGAAACGTTATGATTTACTCTTTTGAACTTCATTTCAAGTGCATGATGTGCATGTGCAAGGTTTTTGTGTTTTTCTAATTCATACTTTGTTTGTTGGGTAATACCTGTGAGTAATGATCGTACTTTTACACTATAAGTGGCCATTTCTGAAGATAAATTGGAAACAAAAAGTTGAAAAGTACAGGAAGTAGCACTGAGTTCTAAAAAGGAATCACTCTATCTATGGCATCAAAACACAAAATTCCATCCAAAATACAAGGTTTACATATAAGACCCACTTTTCTGACAATTTAAACAACAATTATACATTAAAAGTGTTGTTTATTGTCAAATGAATGTCTTGACTTTGGACCTTGTTAAGTTCCCCAAAGGGAATTTGTCCTCTGGATTTGACCCATCCTTCAATATCGCTGAAGCAACCTTTCAGAAGCCATGGACAGCACAGTGCAGCACCAGGGGACCCATCAGCAAATGTCTGTTTTAGGCTTGGTTCGGACAACTGTAACTGGAGGATTTTACCTTTGGTGCAAGTTTAGGGTTGATGAGGGAAACCAGAGCACTGAAGGGAACTCACCCAGACACGGGGAGAAACATGCAAACTCCTTGCTTTGTCGAACTAAAGAAAACTAGGCAAGATTCTTAGCCAAATGCCAAATAACCAAAAATACCATTTGCCTAACCTGTCAAAACGTCATGTCACATATTGTTCATTTTGTCTTTTTCTACTTAGACTGACTAAAACATTAAAGTCCACTGTGTAACTTTTAGATTCTTTGCCTGGAATCTCCGTGCATTCTTTCCGTGAGCAGGTTCAAATCTCCACAGATCTGACATTTAACTTGGCCATGTGGCGCCGTCTGCATAGATACGTTTAATGTCATACCAAGGAACATTCCAGGCAAAGCAAGACCATCTCTGTAAAGAAAAGCAGGGAGCAAACCATCTATGAAAAAGGTACGTGTAAGTATAGTAAGTAACCTCACCATATGCATGCAAAACTCCACAAAAGAGAACTAACTGATGTCAAAAGGGTGTCAACACTACCCCAAAGTATATGATTTATGTATATGATTTTGATTCAGTATATAATTGTGATTAAAAAGTTGTGTTTACCATAAACTTTAAAGAGCTGGAAGCATGTTTACTTTCTCTTTGCACAGGGACAAATCCATGTACAACCACACAAATACAATCCAAATTATTGTTCCTTCAGTCTATTAAAACCCTCTCCTCCATTATCTGGAAAAAGGCACATTTCTTAATTATTCATGGCGAGGCATTGAAGCACCCAGGTCTTTTAAATTTTTCATTTCTGCGTGGCTTCAAACAGTGGCTCTTGTAAAGGGGACCCAGTTTAGTGGTGTGGGAATAGCTGCAGGCGAAGCTGACAGGATCCTCCGTCTCCAGGCACTGCACGCGTTTTCATTACAGCTAAACCAAAGGAACAAATCCAGGTCAATTAAAATAAGGAAGAGGAGAGCGGAGGGGATGATACAGCTGGGACTGGCCACAAGAGGGCGCAAGGAGATTACGTATGAGTTTGGTTTAGAAGAAAGGGGAACGTTACTAAATTTGAAGGTTTGTGTTTGAGCCTGATATCGGGTTAAATAGCATACTTTTAGAAATAAAGCACACAAGAAATTGGGATTAGTACCAATTCTCAAATCAGGATTAATCAAAAATATTTTAGTTTTTAACTACTTTTATTGTTTTAAAGTAATCTTTGTTTAACTGGTTTCATTTTTTATCTGGTAGAGCTACTGTTTTATTCTGATGTTTTGTGCACTTTGGAAATAAAGCGCTAAAAAAATAAAGTGTATTGGATTGAAAAATAACATAACATTTTAAAGGTGCAGTAGGTAACTTTTTTGGTGAGGAGGTTCAAACGTTTGCATGTCCCCATGGAAGTGTTATTACTTTGCCTGGAGCGTTCCACAGTATGGCATTAAACTTTTCTATGTTTCATTTCAATCTTATTTTTCTACAAACTAGAAATGTTGAAAAGAATCAGCGCTGACTCAATTAAAATCTAGTTTGCAGCAGGTTCCTGATTCATGCATTATTAAGAGGTTGTGAGTTTGATTTCCAAGCTTTTTGATTTTCTGCCTTTTCAGTTTTCAAGCTTTCTTTATTGTCGGGAATTCTATTTTCGGACAGAATTTGGGGAGATAACCAGGGTGTATCTCGCCAAAGGAGGTCCAAAGTTACTGCGTTAAACACTCTTAACTTCTAACAGTTAGATGTGGAAAATGAATACATATATGATCCTCCTGACCTATAAAGCCATAAATGATGTGGCCCTCTCCTAACTTAAAGATTTGATAATAGCGTACCATCCAAACACTCAAAATACTGGACTATTGTTGGTCCTTAGAGTCTCTAAAAGCACAGAAGGAGGTAGAGCGCTTATCTACAGGGAGCTGATGAAACAGGGGCTTGCCCTGTTTCATCAGCTCCCTGTTCATGTTAAAGAGGCTGACACAGTTTCTACATTTAAGACCAGGCTCCTCCCTCTTTGAAATAGCTTATGGTCAAGCAAGTTAGGAACAGAAATAATAATCTACAGTTTTAACTACACTTCCCTATGCTGGAGGAAGTATGGCACCTTGAACACTATCCTCTGTGTATATTTAACATTTTAGTTCACTTGTAGTCTGTTCATTGCTGTTCACATGTTTTTTCTCATTCTCCACTTCCCTCAAGGTCTGGACACTGTTTCAGACACTGCGGCAGCTGTTCCAGTGACAGCTGTCGGATGTCCTCATCTGCCTTGAGGGACTCTCTCTACACTAGATGAACTGCTCCTCATGTACACTAGATGAGCTACCTTCCATCCACCTGAGCGGTTCTGGCTCCACAGTCCAAGTAGAAGCGTCAGTCCTGGACCATCTGCAGCCTGTCCATCGGTAGGAGTAGAATCTCTCCTTCACTGTGGTTCTCCCCGAGGTTTCTACTTTTTCCCTTTTTCTGAACTACTTTTTTTTTGTAGTTTTCCTTGTCAAGAAGGAAGGGGACACAGAATGCTCTGGGATCCATTTGCTAAATTCTCTTGAACATTGTTTATTTAAACGTATCTACCTGTGGCTCATCGAGGAAACTGTTGTTGTGATTTTGGACACTACAAAAATCAACTGAATTCAATCTCATTATTATCTGAAGATGCATTTGACTGACCCGTCCTTGCTTTTGGTCAGGAGCAGTGTTTCTCCATATTTTGATACATACAGTAATTGTACATTTTAAAGTATTTCTTCTAGTTCCAGGAAAACAGCCTTCACATTATGCAGTATAATATAAAAACTCTTATTTGAGAGAAGAACATGACATTCATGGACTTCACCTATACATTTAAAAAATTATATTGTTGAAGGATAACAATATAAAAGAAACTGCCAGGGACACATTGTTTTGTCTAGTCAGGTTCATGGTTGGATCATGAAAGCCATGTAAAAACTACTTTCTGAGACAAAGAACATGCTCTTCACTCGTGCTTCAAAATTGGTTACAGGTACAATATTAGAAGTTGACTGGAATTTTAGGATGCCAAGAAGATATGTTTCAAGACAAAAATCAACATACCAAGTACATTAATGTTAAAGGACAAATATTACATGTTTTAGATCATTGGTGAATATAATGTCATTTCCTACATCAGAAATTGAGTTAGAGCTCCATCTACCTACTGCAGAGGGAATTGTAAAAGGAAGATAAACAAACCTAGCTTTCCCCTGACATGCTATAGCAGACATGGAGGTGTAATGAACATGATTTGATGGCAGAAATGTTGAGAACAAGTCTGGCAATGATTTATGGACTTAAAAACAGTGGAAATGATCTCGGAGCTTTACCTATGACATCACAAAATGGGAAAATATGAAACAGGGTGTTTTTGAGGCTCAGAGGGAGAGGACAACAGGATCCATCAAGCAAAAGACAGCTCCAGGTTCCATGTTTTTGATGAGTAAAAAAAAAGTCAATTTAGCATAATATGTGACGTTTAGGGGAAGAGCATACAAAATCCAGTTAACTGCCCAAAGCCCAAACAGTCATGAAATCAAACCTTGTGGCTATGAAGCAAGAAAACTGACCATCATCACCACCACCGACCCTGAAACCACTCCTCTGCCATTTTAAGACTACATTCTGTCTGATCAGCACAGTCCCTCTCTCTTCTCCACCAGTTCATAAAAGTCTTTTCGAATTGTGTTTTCCTAATTTGTGCCTCGTCCATAAAAGCCATTTCCCCGCGTCTGTATGGCCGGGAGCACATCCACTCTGCACTCTCTGCGCTGGTCGTTAAAACTCTCAAAGTGACGACGCGTCCACGTAAAAGGCATCAACCTGGGGAGTGTCACATTGGATTTAATGGCCTTTTGTTCCCCGCTCTTTCGTCCTGGACCGGAAATCATTTCTTGATGTGAAAGGTGCTCTCCCTGAGACTGCCTCGTAATGCGGCGCTATACATGCAATCCCCTAACCCAGGACTGAGAGGCAGTAATCGTGTTTATGGAGGTGCCCTGACATGGATGTTGGCGCTGGTCCAGCATGGAAGAATGTGCACTGTAAAAAGGGACTTGAATTGACTTCTCTTTTAAAGTTAATTTTGATAATTTTAAAAATGTTTTTATCTGTTTTTATTGTGATTTTAACGCATTTTTCCTGTTATCCTATCCTATCTGTATTAATTAAATTAAATTATAATTTTGAAACACCCAAAATCACAACAACAGTTGCCTCGATGTGCCACAGGTAGAAAGCAATTTAAATAAACAATGTTCACGGGAATTTAGAAAATAAATAACTGTCCCAGAGCATTACCTGTCCCTGACCCTCCCTCTTCGACAAGGAAAAACTACAAAAAACCCTGTGGGAAAAAGTAGAAACCTTGCGGAAAACCACAGTGAAGGAGACATCCTACTCCCACAGATGGACAGGCTGCAGATGGTCCAGGACTGACGCGCATTCATTTGGAGCCAGAACCACTGAGGAGGAAGGAATATGGCTCATCTAGTGTACGGAAAGTTCCTCCAGGCAGATGAGGAACAGTTCATCCAGTGTAGCGAGAAACCATTCTAACCATTCATCTAGAATAGAGAGAGTTCCTCCAGGCAGATGAGGACATTCAGGTCTACAGGTCAAGGTTGTGAGAGGTGTGGAGAAAGTGGAGAGAAACCGTGACCAGGATAGTTGCTCCTAGGGCAGCGTAGCTAAAACTGTAGATTTTTATTTCTCTTCCTAACTGTTCTGATCATAAGGAACATTTTGAGCCTGGTCTTAAGAGTTGAAAGAGGAGACATGAGGCCGAAGTTCTGATGCAGGAAACGTTTATTTGCATCAGCACGGGACCCAGGATACGGAGACATGAACTCTAAGACATTGCAACTGTGTGCATTCCAGTCTAGTCCAGTCTAGTCTAACTATATTTCTGTGTAGAGTCATATACCCGTGATGAAGTAGGCCAAGATAACAAGAGCTGAGCTGGCAGTTTTTGAATGGTCCTGTGGGTACTAGCTCCAACTAGCACTCTTGTCATGTCCTTGAGCAAGACACTTCACCCACTGTGCCTATAATGTAGGAATGTATCATTTGATTGGTGGTGGTGGTCGGTTCTGTCAGTTTAGGGTGACTGGAGTGTCAAAGAATAATGTATAAAATTGAACGCATCTGGAAAACCATTACGTAAGACAAATTCATTCTTATTATCTGTCATTTTAAGTCTTGTGCATAGTCACTTTTTGCAGTGTCTGTGAGAGGAGAGTGCGACCTGGGCGGTGAGATAGCGGGACTTCCTTACAAGCGATCGAGATGAGGCCAAGTCATAACTCTTACGTGTCTTATACGTTATCCTTGAGCAATATCACCGCCACTCTAGAGCTGAGGACACGCACCGTCTGATGGCACACTGGCCCGGGGGAACAACTTGTTGAACCATAAAGAACAATTAAGCTGGTCGTTTCATCAAAGAGAGAAGTCAATCTCAAGTATAATCGTCTACGTTTTGATGTGTTCAGAAAGAAACCGCGTTGAGTGACTTTTTTGATTTATATTTCTATGAATTGGTGTGGTGACAGCTTCAGTGCTGGAGGTTGGATCCTCATTGCACATACTGTTGCTATGCCTCAATGCAAGACAGTTTAATAACTCAATGTTACACTCAACCCGTGTAACAATATATACAATTTAAAAAAAGACTGAATTCAGATTATACAATTTTATATAACCTCTTTTATATGTTAGATTTATTACCAGATATCCCTCCAATGACACCTTCTCAGCCCTGCGCTCACGTGACATCTATTGCTTGTCTGTCCCCCAAGTATGGATCGGGGGAAACAAGCCTTTTGTTATGCTGCTCTCACAGCTTGGAACTGTCATCAGTCTGATTTGAGGTCATGTGAACTGGTGTCATTGAGTGTTTTTTGCTCAAAAACAAAGAGTGTAAATTCTATGAAAATTGGCTGTGCTTCTAAATGTTTTTATGTCTGTTTTTATTCCTTGTTTAGTGTGGATATGTGAACGTTTTTATGCTTGTGTGGTGCATATTTTGCACTTTGGCCCTGGTCACCCTTGAAAAAGAGGTTTTGATCTCAATGGTTTACTACCTGGTTAACTAAAGCTTAATAAATAAAAGCTAAATAAATACCCTATTAACTTAGATCACGTTCCTAAATTGTTGCTGCACATTACCGATGACAGATTTCAATCTAAATTGTGGAACCATAAGGAATGCTATATTTTATTTAGCTTTATTTGGGGCAATAGCTTGGGTGGAATAAATACATTTGACAATACCAGACTATTTTGTTGGTCTTTTTCTTGTTTAAAAGTACAGTGCCCCACTTTATTGTGATATTGAGAGAACTGTTTCAGAGCCTTGCATCCATGATGATCGGGAAGGGCATCTTATTGAGGGGCCCTTCAGGTTGGGACCCAAGGGCAATTGTGGCCCGTTGCCTACTGCATCCAACAAAATACCTTTTCAAGTGTGTAGCCAATATCATTCAGTCACTTATTTTCAACAAATAGCTGCTTTTACACTACACAGTTAGGAGAAAAAAAGGCATTCTCCTAAACAAAAGAAAGAAATGTCTGTCACAGAGCCTTTAATTTATAGTCATATCACAAGCCACGTTATAAAATACACCTAAATGTAAACTGTATACATCATTTGTTGGTTTACACAACGTATCAACACAGAATAAATGGCTGCTGATAAAACAGGAAAAGAATATGTTACTGATATCGCACAGAAGAATAGTGCAACGACAGAGATTAGGGACCGAATGCAAACTAAACTAGCAGATTGTAGAGGATAGTATTTGTAGGTTAAAGGTTCGTGTCACCTTTGCTGCCTGCCGTGCAAACACTTCCACTTCCTCCCCATTTCATACAGTCACAGAGCACTGTTGTGGCTTGTGGCCCTCAGTCTGAGAGGAAACCATAACAAAGAGCTCTCTGCAATACCATTATTACCATTTTGGGTGCGTGCCAGCCTCATGTGCTTTACCTTGCATGGCAGACAAATTGGCAAATGGAACAAAGGGACAATGGAGGTAATTGCCCAGGTTCAGGGATTGGGTTGTGCAGCATGCAAATCTCCAGTGCGTTGTAGCGATGCTCGGTTTACAAATAGGACAAGCATTGAGCATTTTGGAGCAAAGGGATGAGTGAAAATGGCTGTATCACACGCGCTATTTACCTCATATTCTAATGACTACTCACAAACACTGATGACCTTTTTATTAAATTCTTTATATTTCAATGTGATCTCTAAATGCCCATTGATTTTACACAGTCTTCAGTTTTAACATAGGTTGGGGGGTCATTGGTTGTCTTTGGTCCTGTGGGAGGAGCTTGGAGTGATCTTCTACATTGAGCAGAACCTGGGCATCTCCTCTGGATTCCCCCTGGGCATCTCCCTCGGCAAGTGTACCAGACTTGTCCCATTGGGAGGAGGCGACTGGGAAGACCAGAGAATGCCGCGGGAATGCCGGAGGATTCCACCGTGGAGCTGAAGAGGTCTGAAAGTCTGGGCATTTTTGGTTAGATGTCGCTTCTGCAACTCAAAATTTCCATTGGTTTTCGTGAAAATCTCTTGAGATCTTACAATAGTTCCATAAAATTTAGCTATGTTCCTTAAAAAATATATATTTGTCCTCACAATGTCCCAGCTAAGGTTCCATGTACATTAGTGGCATGCCAGATGAGAACAGTAAGATCTGTGTTTCATTTATCCACGTAAAAGAGTATTTATTGTCCAAAATGTTAGTGGTTTGGTGGTTTGCTGTTTTGTCTCCAGGAGATTACTTGGTTTCACCAGAAGAATAGAATGTTTCATAACCTCCACCAGTAAACTACAAAGTGCCCCTTTAATGTTGTGTGGAAAATGTTGCACTGAGTCCAAGATAAATTTCCCTAAGTGGACAATAAAGTTTATTCTTTTCTAAATTGATGAAAAAGGGTGGAGATACGTGGCATTTATTTATTTATCTATTTTTAAATTTCAAGCACATAAAACACAGAACACGACACAGAGAGACAGACCAACTACAAAAAATAATTTTAAAAAACCCACAGGTAATATAAGGCATTCAGTAAAATAAAATCTCATTTTTTCCTATGTACAAGTCCTGTTTGTTGTCTGTCAATACCATCTTCCAACTATTAGACCACCTGACCTCTAAAATCAATTGCTTTTCTTGTGGGTTTTAAGGTACTATGACAACTAGACAAAGCCTGTAAAACGTATTATACACAGACACACTGAACATATCCAACACACAACGCCGGCCTTGCCAAGTATAATATGTACTATGTTTCCAACTGAATTGACATAGCGTCTCATTGTGGTGCGCGCGGGGCTTGTAGAGTGCAAGGGGTTACTAATAGAATTTGGTGAACATGCAGTAAGTACACTTTCCCAAAATAGAAAGAGCGTGCTGTGTGCAAAGTTCAAGGACTCGCCTGGGCTGTGTTACTGTACTCACACAAACTGCATATAGAATTAAGACCTGTACGACTCACTCATAGACAGAGCTCGGCCGGTGCAACAGTTGAAGGGTACCAAGTTACGCTCTGCTAACCTCACCATCTGCATCGCGCTGCCATTTGGAGGCCAGATAAATCACAGAAGCCCACGTCCATGCTGGGAACAGCTTCTTCCAGATAAGAAGGTCAAGGGTCACATTTCTGGCCAAGGTTGCGCGTCCTCTGGGCTAAATAAAGAGCCACAGGGTTGCAGAGGAGAACAGGCGCTCGCTCCTGATTAGGATCAAAAAAGACTTCAAACTCACAAGTACAGGCGCAATGAAAGACAAGAGTTTCTACAGTTATTTGAAAAGATGGTTGGTTGTACATTGTCAAATCTGGTGTTTTTAATTCCTAGCTAAAACAGCACGAGACTATTTGTCAAACATGTGAAAGAAAGCAGCCATCATTGATTATTAGATTAGCATGCAAACAAGGACTGTATTATCCTGTGGCAGCTGTTCTTTGCATTAGCGCTCCATTGTCCCACTGTTGCTAAGGTGTTTGTTTATTCTACACTAACCTAACATGCCCTTTGACCTCTGCAGTGGAATGCGAGCTCACAAGGTCATAGGCGTCATTTACATCCTAAACACATGACGGCCTGTCAGGAGGAGGTCAAGTTCACCCTGTTCCCACTGCACAAGGACCATGGAGGGCTTTTTAAAATGCAAAAACAAATAGGCCCTTGAAGCAGCATTTGCATTTAATATGTGGAAAATAGGTTCTGATTTTTCTTGACTGGCAATTTCAACCCCCAGTGTGTTTCTCTTCTGAGTGACCTCGAAAATCTGTTTTCCCAGGATAAAATGTAATGATCACAAAATAAGGTTTTGGTCCCTGTAGTGATATTTTTCCTCCACATTCGATTCATTTTTCTCAAACCCAAGAAGCCAGATTGATATGTATTGCCTCTTGTTAAAAGCAATAGAGAAAAGGCGGAACACTTAGACGAATACTTCAGCGGTCAGAAGCCTATTGTGCGTGTTTGGTTATTGCACACCAGAGGACCCAGACAAAGGTGACCCATCCAGAAACAGGGAGAACATGCAAACTCCACTCCAGAATGCCTTACTCAATGCAATAATCAAACTTTATGTTTTTTGTTTGTACAAGAATGCATGTCTTGTAAAATACTGAATTAACTTCTGCTCTTTCCAGTATAAGGTAATAAGAGCCTTCAACAGTAACTATGGGCCGTGGTCAGGGAACACACTGGACAATAGCCAAGTATTTGCTTTGCTGAAAGACAAAGATTGACATATACATAATGGGCAGTGGGACCACAGGACCTGAAATTTCCAGTCTGAGAAGAAGGAAAGCTAACAATACCAAAAATATATTTATAAATTTAACAAAATGAAAAAAAAAAAAGTCACATACAGTCATGGCCGAAAATCTTCACACTCCTGAATTTTTATTTCTCTCCAAATTTCAATTCCATATTTTTTGCACACATGTCATGTTTGACAACTTACCTGAAATCAATTGTTTCCTATAATCATTAATACACTTCCTATAACTCTCAACTGGAATTTGGACCACTCTTCCTTTGCAAACTGCTCCAGGTCTCTAATTATGGAAGGGTATTTCCCAGGCCTGGGCTGGGAGAAAAAATTGGCAAAACATATATATATGTGTGTGTGTGTGTGTGTGTGTATGTGTTTAAGTTTAAAAATAAATTTCTTTGTAAATATGGTTTCCATCAGGTCCCCAGAGTGTGCTTCCTATAAACGCCCCTGGATGTGGTGCAGCGCTGCTGTGATCTAAAGTGGCCCTTGAACACACCAGGCGTCTTTTCATCAGAACCCATGTTTTGTGTAACTTTTGAGGATAATGTTTTTTGTTCCTTGGCTGAGCTCAACGTCAGTATGGTGTGTGCCTCTGCGGTGATTGCTTTGACTGCGCTACACAATCTACAACTTTTTTCAATGATCTTAAAATAACCAGAACTACTCACATATGAGCAATGTGAACCAGGCTCAAGCCCATAGACCATAGAACAGTGGACTATTGGAGCCTGCTAGTTGCCGCGTTCCAAATAGGAAGTATCCATGGAGGCTTTCATTTTTCATCACTTTTTATTGGGACATTGGTGCGGTTTACTCTGGAACTGCTTTTGTCAAACTCACCATCTTGGAACTAAAATGTCTGTTTTGACACACTCTACATGATCCTATTGTATTTCTCGTTAGATTGTTCATAAATCATGTTATTAGCAATAATAACTAACCAATCACATGCTTTTCTTTTCCAGGGGCCGGTTTTGCTCGCGTTAGCAACAGGTTTGATTGACAGCTAGCGCCGCACGTTGCCGCCGTCTTAACAACCTCGCTTCTGATTACTCCATGTGGTTGCCACGATATGCACTCGGATCTCCAAATATGGGGTCTGGCTCTACTTTAGCTGCTGTAACTGCTAGCTGCGATTAGCTTCATTAGGCTGGAGCCAAACGCTATGGGTGACACACATTCCCATAGTCCATCGATATGTACGGTCTATGCTCCAGCCACAGCTTCGAGTCCACGCTGCCACGCAGCTGCCACGCGGCTGCCGCTACTCTATCGGCTTTATGATGGGCCGACCCTGGTTACGACGGGCTGGGCAACGATTGGGCCGTTGATGCGGGACATAAGGACTGTGCTGTGTCGCGCTAATCTGACAGTGACCGGCCCAAAAGTGCACTGGCCCACCGGAAAACTCCCAGTGCTCCAGATGGCCAGTCAAGGGCTGGTCTTTTCCCAACAGCAATTTTAAGATCTCTCCACAGATGTTCAATAGGATTGAGATCTGGACTCATGGCTGGCCACTTCAGAACTCTCCAGAGCTTTGTTGTTTCTGATACTGGGCCCTACATTGTGACCCATCCTTTGATAATCCTCAGATTTCATGATGCCTTGTACACAGTTAAGAAACCCAGTGCCAGAGGCAGCAAAACAATACCAAGACACCTCCACCATATTTGACTGTAGGTACTGTGTTGTTTTCTGTGTAGCCCTCATTCCGTTTTGTGCTTTACCATAAAGTTCTATCTTGGTCTCATCCATCCACAAGAAGTTTTCTCAGAATGATTTTGGCTTACTCACATACATTTTGGCAAACTGCTGTCTTGCTTTTTTACGCCTACTTTGTCAGTAATGGGGTCTGCCTGGGTCCCCTGCCATAGTGTTTCATTTCATTCAAATTTCGACGGATTGTTGGCGCTGACACTAATGCACCTGCAGGATAGCTTGAATTTCTTTAGAGGTTGTTTGGGGCTGCTTATCCACCATCTGTACTATTCTGTGTTGCAACCTTTCATCAATTTTTCTCTTCCGTCCAAGAGCAGGGAGATTAGCTACAGTGTCATAGGTTGCAAACTTCTTGATTATGTTGAGCACTGTGAACAAAGGAACATCAAGATCTCTGGAGATGGACCTTGAGAATGTTGAGATTTTTCAACAGTTTTGGTTCTCTAGTCCTCAGACAATTCTCTTCTCTTTCTGTTCTCCATGTTTAGTGTGCACAGACAGACACACAATGTGAAGACTGAGACAACTTCTTTCCTTTTAATCTGCTCTCAGGTCAGATTGTTCTATTACCCACACCTGTCACTTGTCCCAAGTGGATTTAAACATGCATCACATGCCTGAAACCAAGTTTTATCCACTTATTTATCCAGAATTTTGAAAGGGTGTGAATAATTTTGTCTGGCCCATTTTTGGACTTTTATGTGAAATTATGTCAAATTAGTTTTTTTTAGATTTTTAAAAATTGTTCCAATACACACAAACAAAATAAACATGGGTATAGCAAAAAATTTGGAATTGCAATATTTTTTAGGGAAAAATAGTTTCAGGGGTGTGACTTTTGGCCATGACTGTATGTTATCTTTCTTTTCATTTCTTTTTGTATTTTTTGGCCCCGCGTTATTGGACAGGACAGTGAAATGGGGATGATCGATGGAAGGACATTCAGCAGCTCTTGATTTACCGCTCAATCTATGTTCCAACTCACCTTATGGTCATGAGCTCTGGGTATGGACCAAAGGACAAGATCACGGATATTAGCCGTGGAAATGTGTTTCCTCCGCAGATTGGCTGGATGCTCCCAAGAGGTAGAGTGAGGAGCTCAGTAACACAGGAGGAACTCGGAGGAGAGCCACTGCTCCTCCATGTGGAGAGGAGCACGCTGAGGTAGTCGTCCATCTGTTCCGGCGCCTCCCAGGGAAGACCCACTGGAGAGACTGTCTCTCTGTGGCCTGGGAACGCCTCGGGATCCTCCTGGAAGAGCTGAAAGAAGTGTGTGTGGAGAGGAAGTCTGCACCTCCCTGCTCAGACAGCTGCCTCTGCGACTCAGCCCCGGATAAGCGGAAGAAAATGGATGGATGGAATCAAGCTCACGACACTGCGGCCAGCTGCATATGGACCCTGGCTTTTGTGCTACCCACTCAGCCACCAAGTGATAGACAAATGTGATATCTTAATTTGAATTTGATTACACAAAGCCAATACAATTCTGCTATCACATCTTGGCCAGAGCTTTGGCGTTATTTTTAGCTAGCAGCTAAGGTGAAGGAAAAGTGCAACGAGAGTGCCACAAAACATTTTGTGTAAGATATTGGTAAGATTGCTGTCAAGCATGCCAAGATTTTTACATGCATAAGTAAGCACTTCACCTTTATTTAACGACAAATTCCTTTACCACTTCCACAGCATGTTCTGTAATTATCTATGAACCGCACAAGATTCCTCTCAAGATACAGTTAATGCCAGCGTACATTTCTTGAACTTTAATCTGTGCCGGAGTTATTCAGACAGAAAAAAAACCTTCTTATTAATTTCCCGATAATGCCATTATTGTGCTTCCTCCAGCTTCTCTTTCTATTGATTGAACGAGGGCCTACTTTAATTCATCACCACGCATGATACAGTTATTGACCGCGTGACGAGTTCACCTTGATACCTGCTGACCGCGTTGATGAAAGCCTATCCAACAAGGACCAAAAGCCAAACCAATGTGCCCAACCTGCCGTTTTACAACACCGGCCACCAGCATTCACATGAAAAGCTGAATACATTTACATAGAAGACAGAAAGTTGTCCTTGTCCAAATGGGAACACGGAAGAGAGAGAAAAATACACAGATTTTTTTGTCCTTGTCATTCTTTTATCCCTTGTGAAAAGGCTAGACAGTCATGCTGCAGTGATCACTCAGGGTCACACAGCGCGTTCCCCTCCCTCCCTCCTCCCGCCGCCTTGGATCTCGCAGGTCTCCCACTGTAGTTTGGATCCTCGGGCAGCTGGTGGTGCTCTAGGACCTGAGTGTGCGGGTTGCCTTCTGTCTCGTCCATTGCTTTTGCACATAACAAGCTTGTCACCTACTCCAAGTCTACCCTCCTTTGTCCTCGCCCCAACATCACTCACCTCCAGAGCCACTGCAGCAGCATCTAGAGACGAACTCTTCTCTTTTGGAGGCGGTTGCTGGGACGGAGGCAACCGGGAGCAACGTAATCTGGACATAATAAATAAATAATAAATGAAACACGATAATAGTCATAATGTGTCTGTGCAAAACATACTGTAACACCATATAAGATTTAGGGCAGCAAAGTTTGGGGAAAAGCGTTGTGTTTTGTTTTTTTGTCTTTTAGATTAGATTTGCAATTTGTGTTTTAATAGGATTCTGTTCAAAGTTCACATTTTCAACAGACAAACAGCCAAATAAAATAATTCTGAAGATGTTTATACAGATTTAAACCACAGAGTTAGCAGGTTTTATGCAAAGTAAGACAGGATATTTTGATGTTAGCAGAGGAAGTAATAGTACTTTTGCTGCTTTTGCGATTTGCTAATTGCATCCATTGAAATCGCGATTTTGATTTCAATTAAGTGCGCCTTGGTGTTCTGATGTTTTGGTGACTGGATATAGAATAGTGATAAACTGCTACTGTTGTACCTTTGGGCAAGACACTTCATCCACCTTGTGTCAGTGTGAATTTGTTACTACAGAAAAAACCAAGCATTGTTTAGAAAATTACTTTTGAAATCCCATATAAACATTTACTGAGCCACATACATTTGTCAGGCCCAGTGGCGGAAGGTAACAAAGTACAAAAGTATATTAACTGTACTTGTTTTAGGTATCTGTACTTTACTTACTTGCCTTTACTTAAGTACAATGGATACTTTTTACTTTTATTGCACTACATTTGAGAGTTTCAACTACATGTTTCACTGGATTGAAAAGTAGAAAGCTGCATTGGCTGGGGAGTTATTTTTTTTGTATGTTTATGCTGACATTCTGCCAAAGGTTTTTCAGTTCAAGTCTCAGCATCGACCAAACAAAAATCATGTCAAGATTTTTTTTTAGCAGTTTTGTTGATCAAAAATCTGTCAATTGTTTAAACAGACTATTACATTATGACTACATTTGACCTGTTAAAAGTACTAAAAATATTTGTAATTTGTTTTTTTCTTAATGGTGTTACTTAAATAGATTTTTAAAGTGATACATTTATTTTTCGCTGATGTATTTGGACTTTTAGAATCAGAATCAGAAGCGGTTTATTGCCATTGTCAGTGAAATTCACAAACATAGGAATTTGCTTCGGCGAAGGTGCAAACATAAAGCAATGAGTAAAATATAAAAAATATATAAAAAGGCATGCATAAAAATTAAGAATAAAATAGACTAAGATAGACTATATACAGAATGTACAGTTGCCATGTGCAAATGTGGTAGTGCAAATAGATTGTCCTTATATAATATATAGTTAAAGTGACGGGTGTTACAAAGTGTTCATGAGTCCAACGGCAGAGGGAAAGAAACTGTTCTTGTGGCGGGAGGTTCTGGTCCGGATGGACCGTAGCCTCCTGCCCGAGGGGAGTGGCTCAAATAGTCCGTGTCCAGGGTGAGAAGGGTCAGCTGTGATCCGACCTGCTCGTCCCCGAGTCCTGGAGACGTACAGGTCCTGGACAGATGGAAGGCTGCAGCCGATCACCTTCTCAGCAGAGCGCACAATGCGCTGTAGTCTCTGTTTGTCCCTGGCTGTGGCTCCAGCGTACCACACGGTGATGGAGGAGGTGAGGATGGACTCGATGATGGCCGTGTAGAACTGCACCATCATCTGCGCCGGCAGCTTGGCTTTCCTCAGCTGCCGCAGGAAGTACATCCTCTGCTGGGCCTTCTTGATGATGGAGCTGATGGTCGGCTCCCACTTGAGGTCCTGAGTGATGGTGGTGCCGAGGAAGCGGAAAGAGTCCACGGTGGTGATGGGAGAGTCTGTCAGACTTTCCTGAAGTCCACGATCATCTCCACTGTCTTCTGGGCGTTGAGCTCCAGGTTGTTATCGCTGCACCAGGACACCAGCCGGTCCACCTCCCTCCTGTAGACAGACTCATCGCTGTCCGAGATGAGTCCGATGAGGGTGGTGTCGTCTGCAAACTTGATCAGTTTTACAGAGTCGTGGCTGGAGTTGCAGCAGTTGGTGTACAGGGAGAAGAGCAGAGGAGAAAGTACACAGCCCTGTGGAGTTCCTGTGTTGATAGTCCGAGTCTCTGAGACATTCTTCCCCAGCCGCACGCACTGCCTCCGGTCCATCAGGAAGTCAGTGATCCACCTGCAGATGGAGTCAGGCACGTTGAGCTGAGAGAGCTTGTCCTGGAGCAGAGCAGGGATGATGGTGTTGAATGCAGAGCTGAAGTCCACAAACAGGACCCTGGCGTAGGTTCCCGGGGAGTCCAGATGCTGCAGGATGAAGTGGAGGGCCAGGTTGATGGCGTCGTCAACAGATCTGTTGGCAACAAATCTGTTTTACTTGACCATAACAGATCAGGCCAGACTTTGTAGCAGCAACTTCCTGTCCTGCAGCAAAGGACAGACAGTAACAACATTCACAACAAGAGCAGACAACCTCGGACACTACAATACCCACACGCTCGAGCAGTTCACGGTCCAAGACAACAAGTGTTGCCTTCAGCCCAATGGTCAGCAGCAACTGATGCCTCTGGAAATGAGACTAAGTGAGGCTTTCTGAAAAATGTAGTTGAACTGGTTGCCTACCAAGACCTTTTTTACATTATGAAGTCCTTATAGGGATGGGCAATATAGTGAAAAATGAATGTCAGTATATTTTGGAGCATCTAATTATGTCAGTCTATCAGAAATGGGTTAAAGAGGAGTTGTTGATTGATCAGTTTGACAAACTTTGAACTAGATGGTACATTTATGTTGAACAGTATGTGCCGTAGCATTTTTAGATGCTTTTTTTTTTGCTCTCTCTCTTTCATGGTTTGTATTCTTTTGTTGTGTTTGTATACATTTTAAAAACTGAAAAAAATAACATGCCTCAGTGTTTCCTGAAAGTTTTAATCTGATTGATTCATGCATGTTTAAGCAACACTGTCCAATTTGAGAAATTCCTGTTTTCACCTGTTCCCTATCCCCGCCCACTTTACCTATACTTAGTTTCAACTGTTTTAAAAAATTAAGGCTGAGTAATACATGTAGTGTTCTAAACTGTCACATGCGATGTTTCAAAAATAAAAGCAACAATGTAAAACAACAATCTGCTGCTTGTTACGGTGAAATGTCACTATGAAGAGGTGGGGCTTATTAGTTCTGCAGTTTTGAACAGGAAGTCAATGGACCTGTTGCTATTAATAAGCAGTTTTAGATCAATATTTGCGGTTTACAATGAACAAAATGTACAATGATGATCTACTTATGTTTTACTTCAATATCACGTCCTTGACTAAAAGCATAACATGTCTCCTTTAAAACATATCTTTAAACGTATTAATTGAGATTTACAGACAAATGTAAGTATCACCGTATAGCCTTATTTAAAAGTTTTCAACATCACTTTTTTCAACAAAATCAGCTTTTCGTAGCGTTTTTTACTCTATATTCTAAAGTCTACAGTTTATAAATGTTGTTTGTAAAGGACCACGATCCATACCATTACACAGTTACACAGTGTTTTAAATGTTCAGCTCAATAGCCTTGTTGTAGGTCATGCATTTGAATGGTATTAATTGGGTTCCCTGGGAGGCCTCACAGCCGGCGTGTCGCTTATGATTCCGGCAGGGTAAATATTTGCCTGAGCTAACCCTCACTAGGTGCCATAATGATTCTTTGTGTGTTGTGTACAATGCTTTGGCTGAGTACACATCACTCGCCTCAGCATATGTCTGGTCTGCGTGTTCACCCGTGTTAGCAATGCGGCTCAATCCCCCATGACATCCCTTCTTCTCCTCCTTCTTCTTCTTCTTCCTCCACAGCTGCAGCTTCGGCCCCGGTTTGATCAATAACGCGTCCTTCATTCTCAAGTCAGGCCTGACCTTGGCAGCCTTTTGTCTCCTTCCAGGGGCCAGAGTGCGCATGTACAGGTTGGAAAACAAGGCTCTTAAAAAAAAAAAAAAATCCACCCTTGGACAGAAAGAGAAAAAACATAGAATTCTACTTAGTGCTTTATCCACTACAGCCTTCTCATTAACAGCCTAATGAATCATGTATTTATAGCGTCCTTATCTTAGACTAATGAGGTAGGGACACTTTTGAACTCATTTGCTAAATTACCACAGGCCACATTGAAAAAGGGATAAACGTACAATTCCCGGCCTATGGCTCCACATTCATTTGGAGGAGGCAGCGTCAGTCGATGGCTTAAGAAGTAAAAGTGTGTTTAGACAAGCGCAGATGACCGATGGTTGGCTGAGAGGCTGGTAAAGGCTCATGCACAGAGGAGTGCAGCAGAGAGGGCAGGCAGGGGGAGTTGATCTAATAGATCTGTTTACATGCTAATCGTGCTCACAGTCGCCTGCAGGTGGCACCGCGCACAGATTAGGCCCAGCTCTGAGAATTCAACAGCAAGATGATTTCCAAGTATCTCTATGTAACAGTGAACTCAAACACTCACAGAGATTGTCCAGTTCTGGTGAAGTGCATCTGTAAGCATAAAATAAATAGATAAGGGCAACAGTTAAGCTTCCATAAAACAATAATGCTTATACATAAAAAATTAACAAAGAATTGACCAGTTTTGTGTGGTCTTTGCAATCAGTACTTGTATGAAATAAAAAAAAATTGATTGGGAAAAATACTAGTAAATTTACATTATTTAAAGGGGACATATTATGCTAAATCAAGTTTACAACAGTGTTTCCTCATCATTAGTTTACTCAAAGTTGTATTTTGATTGATTCCTGCATGTTTGAGTTAATCCTGTATTGTCCTGAATCTGAGGCTCGAGTGGTCACAAACGTCCTACAGGGGGTTTTCATCCACCCCTTAGATTTAAAGTGCATATGACAGGTTTGTATGATTTTCAAATTTTGACTTTATTTGGTGTATTAATACCTGATGTAAACATAAATTATAGTTTGACATCAATCAGGTCATTGTTTGAGAAAAGTTGAAAAATCAGTTGAAAATTACGGGAAGTTAACAACTTGATGACATCACACTGGGGAGACAAAGGTTATGCCTCATTTACACAAAAGGAATAACTTTTTTGACCCTTTAAACATGATTTAAAAAAAATAGGTATTTACATAATTATATTTTTCTTTGTCATGTAAAAAATTGGTGACACTTTTGGTGCACTGTACAGGATGGTTGCTATGGTAATATCCTTAGTAGTCATTTACAACCAGGAAGTCAAATCAAAGGCCTAAAGAAATTGCTTAACTGGGATCAAATTTGGAAAGATTTTAGCAGAATTTAAATTCACTGAATTTTAGTTAAATGAGTAGCCCAACCTGTCAGAGGGACTTTAATTGTGATTATTTGAAAAAGCGATCCATGTAGGTTATGAAATGTCACATAGCCACTTTTCAAAAACCAAAACCTGTAAATGAAAACCTGCTGCTTGTTAAGGTGAAATTTCACTATGAAGAGGCGGGGCTTATCAGTTCTTTAAGCAGTTCTAAACCTAACTGTAATTCTAACCCTAACCTAATTGTGAAAATTGTTAGCATAGCCACCAATTCAATGCAAATAAAGCAATTCTGCAGTTTTGAACAGGAATTCAGTGAATCCATTTTCTCTCATTACTAAGCCGTTTCAGATCAACATTGTGTTTTACTATGAACAAAATGTAAAATGATGATGTACTATTGTTATAGTATATACTGTATAAGGAGGAGAATATGATCTATAGTCATTAGTTAACTTTGCTGGTTTGTGTAAAGTTAAATTAAATGTTTTGTCTATAAGCTGCATGAACATAGAAAGGAAGCAGTATAGGTTAAGTTAAAAAGAAAGTGATGAGGGGTCGGAGATAATAAGTTACACTTCATCCCAGTCCTTTTTGAGCTAAATTAAATGTTTTTGTTTTGATACACGTGACGAATGCTTGATCATGCTGATCATTATAAATGTATATATTTTTTTGTTATGGTCGAAAGCAACTAAAATAAAAATAAATACATACTAAGTACCTGAAAAAGCACAAGTTGTCTCCTTTAAAATTAAGTGTGTGACATGATAGTTGATAAAAGCAGCACCATCACCAGAGATTGTTAAGCCAGTGTAGCAGGCTAAATCCCCCTCGCTAATAACTAATACTAATACATTATGGTACAAGATGGCAAAGTCGCTGATGTTTTCATTTCAGTTTTGGCACTAAAGACAATTATCAATTCAAAAAGCCGACTGAGCCTCACATGCGTTTCTCATTTGGGTTGCCAGGGCTCTCTATGATACATGCAATTGCCAGTAGGTTTACAGTCTCTACCAGCACAGACTGCAGAACATCCAGGAAATTCTGATCAACAGGTGCAGGTTCTGCTCAATAAGAAATCAGGATGAGTACTGCCAGGACCATAACTGACATAAAGCTGATCATTAGTGTCTAAAAAACAATCAGAAACACACTTTATGAAGTGAACTTGATGATCTGGCATCCTGTAAGGTTAAGGGCAGAAAGAGGCCATTTAAGCAATCAGGTAGAAATTTGAGTTGTGTTTTTATTTCAATTAGAGGGCCTCGGTAGATTGATTTTATTAATCAAGTCATATTAGTATAGAGTTCAAGCATAACTCAACATTTCACATGTTTTCAAATCGTTTTAATTCATTGGAGCAGCCATTTAGCATTTTGATGAAGCACTTCAGTATAGTTGAGTTGAGTGAGGTGATCCATTGAGCATGAGAGCATGTGTATTATCTGTATTATCACAAGATTTTGAAGTGAAGGCAAATTTCTCTTTCTAGAAGTAATTTAAATATAGGATTAAATGTGATAG
Organism: Rhinogobius similis; assembly: GCA_019453435.1. Lineage (NCBI taxonomy): Eukaryota > Metazoa > Chordata > Actinopteri > Gobiiformes > Gobiidae > Rhinogobius > Rhinogobius similis. Next base: position 32,833,488 of record CM033622.1, on the reverse strand, counting down.
TCTTTTTTTTTTTACAAATATCTTTTGGGTCCATTTCTTGTGTTCTTTTGTTTATTGTAGCAACAGAAACAAGAAACTATTACTTGTAAATATGGGATGCAATTATTCGAAGCTTACAAAACAAAAACTTGTTGTATTGCGGTAAGCAATACATAAATAAATAAACTATACCACATCATATACACAAACAGCCTTTAATTAGGAAGAAAAACATTGAATGAACAAGCTCCATACTTGTTAAATCCTGTGAACCAAGGGTGCCAGGGACATCTTATTTTTACAAAGTAAAAAACAGCATTTGAACTACAAGCCCGATTATGTTTAGATCACAATAATTGTGGTAAAATTTTGGATTTTTGATAAACAATGATAATCAGGAAATAAATTGGCCTGAGCAAAAAACAAAATGTATTTCTCTATTGTAACATTTTACAAAACTTAATATTCACCGTTATGTTTTTACAGAACTTCTCAAATTCACAAAGAAATTAAAACTCAAAACTCAAACATAAAATGGCCGCCGCTAAACTTTCCTCTTCTGTGTGCTGATGTAGAGAACTGTAAAGAGAGAAAAAGTAGAAACATCAATTCTCCGCTCCGATACAGAAACACATCGAGCCCAAGTCCACATCGCCGTCCCTCCCAAACTGAACGTGTGACGATGAGAAGGTGTACGGTCTCTGGGCCCAGTGCAATTACTGTCAGTAAAAACTGTCATTTTCAAATCACATTTTGCCTCACGTCTACTCTACTTTTAGCAAGCCGCTCATTTTGGCCTGAAATAGAAGTATATGGATGGAGCTTTTATCGCACTCAGCACTCCACCTGCCAGCGTGAGTCACGGAGCTGAAGAGGGACGCGGATATAATACATGGCTGGTGTGAATAGACCATTACGGAGTGTGGAGGGGTCAAAGGTCGGAGGAGGATTGATTAAGTACCGCTTTTCTTTTCCTTTCTTTGTGGAAGATGCAACATTGATTTTCATACACCAGTAGAAGAAAAATTACGGCTTTTCAATTTCAGTTACAGAGATCACAGGAAAAAAGAGTAATGGCTCGTTTTTGTTTACTTATTCAAATTACATCAATGGTTTTAATACATTCATGGAGTAGCCAGATATGTCACCCTGAACTATTATAAATAACATTGACCCAATTTTAGATTATACGCCTGCTATGTAAGAATTACTATGGAAGTAACGATTTGTGGATCACTAAATCACGCATTTAGTTGTGCACATCCACAGAAAATTCAGGAGAAGCCCTCACCATTATTTAACTTTAAATGTTTTTGATTATGCCCAAATAAATCTTTATCAAAATGGGAAGTCTTTTTTTTAAGTCTAGGAAACCAAAGTGACTATTAATATTAATCTAAACTTATTTTGAATTACATTTATTACATTGAAGTTTGTTAATCACGTTAACACTTTGAACCATGAAACCAGATCTATCAAACTGATACTTTCTACGTGACTAATAAAATTACAAGCTGTACTGTTTGTTATGTCAATATATTCTATTTTAATGTGGGAGAGTTGATTTTAAAAGTGGGGTCGGACATAGTGTATTTTAGTATAGTGTACTAGACCTTGTAAGACAATTTTTATGCCTAAATAATATTGTAACAGGCTACTTGGCTATAACTATTTTTGGGGGCGTAATGACACTGCTGTAATGAGGTCACATATAGTGCCATTTGAGTTTGACTTTTTAAAAAAAGCCTTCCTGTACCTCTCTTGGAGTTTCTTCTTGCACCCTCAACAAAGATGAACCTAAAGTAGCGCTTCCCAACAAACACCAAAACTAGTGTTGCATCCTTTTTCATTCTGAACTAAATTCTAATGTCCAGAATAATCCACAACGCCCAGGACTCACCATTGTTTCCTCTCAGAAAAGCATCTCCATATTTATTCTTGAGCTGGCCGTTCACGTACTCCTCGGTCTGCTCTATGGCGATGTTCATGTAGCCGTCCAGACACGCCAGAACTCCTGTAACCAGACCGAGAGGTGAAAACCATACATTTGTTTAAAGAAATTAGTAGAACAACGTTGAAATTGTACCTCTGTAATCCACACCAGAGTTGAGTTTGACTACCACAGGTCTGCCAATGATCTGCTTCAAAAAGTCACTCGGTGTTTGCTTTCTCAGACTCATGTTGACTGGAATTGCAAACAGAAATAGTTAGTACACAAGCCAAATAGGGGTGGAATATATTGATACAAATGAACACCTACAGTATATCTCTATAATGACAGTCAGACGATATAATGTTAATCCGACAGAAAAGTGTTAAAACATATGAAATGTATGATTTGAGATTTAGTCAGATCAAATGTGAAATGTAAAATTAATAGCAAAGGTGCAGAAAAATCACCATTTACACTTAATTGAAAATCTACAACGTAATTTTTAATTCAATTTTATTTTAAATCAGCTCTTTGTTAGTTTTTTTTTTTTTTACTATAAACAATATACTCAATATTCAATGTTTGCATATTTTCAAAACAGCATTCACGATATCATTTAGCTACATTTCGATATATTGCCCAACTCTTGTGCTAAAATAGCTTCAATAATGCTAACAACGACTCTTCTATATCAGTCAATCTCTTTTAACAATTCGAATCACGATACAAAATTAAGTACGACACATGCATTTATCCTGGATCTGTCAACTGACGTACAATATTATGTGACAAACACCAAGTTAGCTAGTTGCTGGAGGCTAACATGCTACGATGCTAACCACAGATTTTCGCGCTAACTGGATGTTACGCGTTCACTGGGACTTAGCGATGCGCGTTCTGTGGGATTCAAAACCCGTGTCTGCATGTTTGAAGTATAGTAGAGGCTAAAGAGACCGAAGGGTACCTCAGTGCAGGCTTTGTTTGGAGTTAGATGCTGCAGGACGTTCATTCAACGATTGTTTTCGGCATGGAGCTCGGGCTGGACCAATCAGAGACTTGTATTGTACGGCGACTGACGTGGGTCAAAATAGCAAAGCGACAGTGACCCAGATATGTTTACGGTACTGAGCAATGAGTAAAATACAGCTAGAGAAATATACGCCGTTTACACCGCCCAAGTCCAGTAGCCATGTTCGAACTGTAAAATGCTACACAAAATGCACTTTTATTGCAATTTCCGTTACATTTACTTGACATTTTGTATTTGAGCTTTATCTACTGTCCATGTTCAGCCATACTAATCTGAAAACAATCTTGAAAAAATTGTTAAATTTTGCTATTAAAAATCTTAATTAGTATTATTTATCTATGTTCTGTAAATATAATTATAGTCAATTGTAGTGTCCATACAGTGTACAGTTGATATCCAAACATACTGTCATCTTAAATGAAGACTGGATAAGATAATATATTATTACTTGTCCCTTGAAATTCCATGTCAAGAAAAGTAGGATATTAGAGATATGCAATCAAAAAAGAAAAAAAAGGAAAGAAAAGGACAAAAGAAAAAAAGGACATACTATATATATATTATGTATCATGTATCAATCAATCGATTTGTTCCTTACATGAAAATGATTGTCGATGACATTGTTTACACATTAATTAACAAACAGTAATTATTTCATTCAATCAATTGTAACGTGTTAAAATGCATCAACATAAGGGAAATGTGGTCTGATTTCTCAAATATTCTTCTGGGGAAGGCCCCCCCTGTTTAAAGTGGTTTAGAACATGTCAGCTATTGCACATATGAATAAGAATTTTCCAAAAGTTCACAGAATTTATGAGCAAAAACAAAATAAAATTTAGAAGAAAAAAAATGGGAAGAAAACAAAACAAAAAGAAAAAACTCCCTTTCAAGGACAATTCAAAAGACCCAACAGAAAGGTTATAGAAAATCACACCTGATGAGAGGCACCAGTTTTGTCTTGCACCCCCTTATTCCTAGGTCAGACAGAATAACAAGCAGGTAAAGTGATTTCTGTGTTTTGTATTGGTGGTGATTCACGTGTGACATATTCATAGGGTGAATATTCATTTTCATAATTCAGGAAAAACAGTCTGGACATAAGCAGCCAGAGTTCTACTACCATTATTATTATTATGTCAATTTAAGGCATTTGTTAAACCAATTAATTTCTGCCATGTTAACTTATGGTCCTTCTAGCTTAATTATACATAGTTTTGGCACATAGTAGTATTTAGATTTAAAAAACACAGACACAAAATGATTACTATGTTTTGGTATTTCAACTTAGTGCACTGATGATATTTGTGTTAAATGGCTTTTTGTCAATTAGGCTATTGAACATTCTTATTCATAAACTATAATTAGCGTACACATACAAGCCTCTACTGTTTAACTTTGGCAAACAAGGCTGAGGGTATTTTGTAAGTTTAGCCGCATGCTTTGTCAGAGATCTGTGAAGCATAGGCCAACTATTTGCAAATAAGTTCTGAAAATGTTTGTCTCATTTGAGGAGAAATAAGGATTCTTCTTTCTCTCCAACAACAATACAAGCCTTGATGTGGACTTGGATGATGCTGGGCAGAGGGCAGAGCTGCTCTCCAGATGTGACTGTGGTTAGATCTGGCAGTCACCACAGAACAAAAGGAGACAAGGCCTTTTTAGACTCAGAATTTCATGTTTTCTTTATTCAAAACTCAGCCTTTTTTTAAATGATATTTCCTGCCAACTTACAAAACACATCAAACTAATCCTGTAATATTAAACATACCACGCTTAGGGCTGCAGCTTATGATTAAGTCTAAATGGCCATGAGCTGCTTTATTTTATTCTGAAATCCTTATTTCTCTAAATGGGTTAAATATTTGTCTTTAAATCTAGAAATCCATGCTAGTGGTATATTTTAGTTCAGTTACTAGTTGACTAGTCAGAGATTATTTGTAATGTACATTGAGATTTTATTTGATATAGTTTTTGGTATGAAATCTTCTGACTGAAGGCTTCTAGATAGACTATTTACAAGTAGATAGAATATTTCCAAGTAAAGTGTATTATCTTATGAAACTAAACAACATTTGATTCTGTTTTTGTCATAAAATGTCTTTTGGCATGTGTTTTAGAGTTTGTAGTCAAGAGAAAGATTATGATCAAAATGCAATTACAATAATTTTATATTTTATATATATTTTGTATGTACTTTTTAAAAACGTAAATAGATAAGACATGAAACAAAATAATACAGGAATATAGAAGCACAAGGCATATAAAAGCATAAAATGTCAGAAATGTCCTATTTGGTCCAATGTCTGTCAAACAAGTCAAATGTGTACAACAGTAATTTTCTCCCATTTTCTTAATGTCAATTAAGAATGTACTATTTAGTTTATGCTTTATTAATTTAGGAATAAGTGTAGTTATTATAAAGTTTTACCATGACCTGTTTACTGGACACTAATGCAGCACTGTAATAATCTAGACTATTTAAATAATTGTTGTCCATTTTGATAATCTTTTTTATTACATATCTAGAAGAACTGGACAAGACAAACTCAATAAATATGTCAAGAGACACTTCATCACAAAGACAGCAACATTTTAACAAAATGGAAAACATATAAACAAATGTAATTAATAATGATTTCGCTTATGATGTACTTCATTTGTAAATATTCTTTATCAAGATGTCCTCACTCGTCATATTGTTACCATACTCGTGTAAAAAGTGCAATCAGAGCCGTCTCTAAACACCATGGGGGCCCTCGGCAAGAGGTGGTCTGGGGCCCCTTCTGTGAACATTTTAAACAGTTTAGCGATAGAAACAATTGTGTGCTTTAACAATTTACAAATAAGAAGAAACATTGCTTATAACAACTATTGTTACATTTTCAAGCTTGTTAGTGTGGTGAATCCTAATCCTTCTTCAGTCTGGCTACCCCACTGTGACAACTCTGAGTGCAAAAGAAATACTACTAAAATAACCATTAACTTTAACGAGTGAATACTGTCATTGTGTCGTTGGGCAAGACACTGCATCTACCTACAGCTAATGTATGTGCGAGTGATTAGTGATAGTTGGAGCACTCTTTTTCCAAAATATGTCTCCAGTTTCTTGATTACTCACGGGGGGCTCTGGTAACCCACAAGTTAGCGCAAACATTTTGATCCGCCTGAACTTTCCCCCGTTCTCTTATATCAAGGGCAGACAGCGTTTTGAAGGATACGCCAAAGTGAACCATCTGATACAGCTCTGAACGCTCAGAGCGCGACCCACACCACACAGGTGCAGGGGTACATGAAAAATACTGTCGGGGAATAAAATTGGGCTGAGCGAGACGGAGGAGGGCGGGATGTGCCGGTACATGCTAACACGGACACATCACTGGAGAGGAGAGAGAAAGCGAGCGTGTGCGGGCGTGCGAGAGGCTGGAATCATAAAGTACTTCTTCTTGTGTGTCTAGACAGGTTGCTTGTTAGCAGGCCATGGCTAGCCCTGTGGAGGCTAGAGGTTAATTTGGTATCTGCTGCCGTGTTAAACTAAGGTCAGTACTACAAGTCCTTAAGTCATAAACAAGAGTGGTTAAGAGCCATGTATACACCTAGGCACCAGTTAATGAATATTCAATGAAGATTTTCTCTTTTCCCCCCGCCACGTCCCCCGGTCCCAGCGCTGTTGAAGGAAATTTTTTAGGAATGAAGAAAACAACAGTTTATCTACATGGCCTTGAAAGCGTGACCTCTGCTCACTCCCACTTATGCGCAGCTTTGTTATCGTGCGCCGATTGAAAGACGCTTTTATGCTTTTCGGAATGTAGCCGATTCATTATACAGTTTTACACGCGGATCTGCTTTCCCAAAATGATATTGCCACCGAACGCGATAAAGACGGCGGGTAATGCGGTGATGTGATGCGTTTTTCCGGGTCGTAAAGTTTGTGGCCGGAGTAAAACTTGACGTTACGATTGCGTCGATGAATGTTAAGTGCTTTTGTGAATAGACGGCGTGAGAGCGTGAACGGGCGATGCATGGACACGACGTTTATTATGACCTGTTCTGACGGTTTCAAATGGGTGATAATCAACCAATCGCCCGGTAAGAACTCAAAACATTACGGCGTGGACAAGGAAATTAGTCTTTAGAGAGCGATGACAGAGAAGAAAAGTGATTGAAGAGATGTTGCTTACCTTGTACATTCCATTTTATAAAAGCTCTGCCTTATAAAGTGGTCAGGGAATCCAAAGTGACGTGACAAATATATTTATTCCCCCTGTTCTATTACTTAACAGTTGCTGAAATGAGGTCAATTGTAAGCATTCTATAACAGGTCACATTCTGCCGCCTGTGCATTCTTTTAAATTAGAGAGTAGGTGTGAATGACTCTAACAGGATTGTCCATAAATACTATCAAGCTATTATCTACGTTTGAAAAGCTTCCATACTGAGCAATTCATAACTGTTTACAATTTGAGTAAATGCGAAAGTAATAAAAATAGCTTCCAAAGTACTGTAATTGTTGAATTGAAGCTTTTTTTAGATCAGTGCGACAAATTCTATATATTTATGCTCTGTTATTAATCGGATTATTCATATTAATATAGATTTTATATACACCGGGGATCCAAAATAGTGGTCAGAAGGGACTGAGGTAGGGGTAGCGAGGGAATTTTTTGAGCTTTTAGACATGTCCTAATATTGTTCCATCATTAAACGCATACCTGGAGTTGTATTTAGCTTGTCCTGGTTAAAAAATCCTCTCCCCCTCCAACCGTCAAAAGAAACTTTATCAGTTCAGGATTCCTTCGACGGTGACGTTTTTTGATAACTGACGTCACTTATCCGAGAATCTTCTGCTGTTTTAAGTCCATAAATTATTGCCAGACTCGCTCTGAGCATTTCTGCTGTCTAAACACGATCATTACAACTGCCTCACAGCTCTGGACCACTGCATTATAAAGCATTGGATATATACATTTGTGTGATTGCTTGTGCAGCCAGTAGGTGGAGTTAATTGGCAGTGACAAAGTTATATTGTTCTTTGTAAATGTCAAAGTAAAGATACTCAAGAGCATGTAGTAACAGCACAAATAATGCAAATAGAATTCAACTTAAAGGACACATATTCTGCTACAGTGACTTTTTTGAGCTTTTAACCATGTTCTAAAAATGTTCCGTCATCATACCTGGAGTTGCATCAGAATCAGAATCAGAATCAGAAACTGTTTATTGCCATTGTCAGTGAAATTCACAAACGTAGGAACTTGCTTCGGCGTAGGTGCAACATAAAGCAAAGGATAAAATATAAAAAATATATAAAAAGGCATGCATAAAATTAAGAATAATATAGACTGCATTTAGTAATAATATAGACTGCATTTAGTAAGTGTCAGTCCAGACAGCAGAGAAACGTGGTTTGTTTCAAAACATGAGATGGGAAATTTAAGGTACTCAAGAGCAACATGCTCTTGAGTACCTTAAAGGCTAATAACGAAATGAAAAATGCATAATATTTTTCCTTTATAGGTACACTATGTAGGTTTTTTGGTTGAGGGTCTGTCCTGATTTAGTCATAAAATAGTTTTGCTTAGTTGCTTTGTCTAGAAGGTTGCACTACTAAAACTAGTATCGAACCAGATACTCAATTGAACAAGTATCGATACTAAAAAAACTGATGATTTTTTATCTTTTCTGAACAGTTTTAGAATGATCTTACTGTACAAGAAAATGGGGTTTAATAAAGAAAGAAATAATTTCATGTTGAATATGAGCTTGACCTATGTTATTATTATTATTATTTTTTTAAATAATCAATGTGGTATTGAAATTGGTATCAAGAATCAAGTGTATCTCTCAGCATCAAATTCGAGTTTAAGAAGTATTTATTGCCCAAAAGGTACTTGTTTTGCTGCTTGTTTCCAGGAACTTGCTTGATTTTATTCCATCTCCAGGAGAATCAGAAAAGGGTTTGTTGCAAAGGTGAGTGAACAAAATTCACAAACTAGGAACTTACTTTGGCAGGAAGGTGCAAAGTATAACAATGAATAACAGTAGCAAACTGCATTGTTTCCCTTTAAAGTGCACTTTCTAATTATTATTTTGTTTGGTGGGATAGCACCAAAAAAAATTATCATAGTTTTACATCAGTGTAGTTTGTGACATAAAGTTGAAAATTACAGGAAGTAATGCCAAGTTCTGAAACGGAATCCCACTGTGATGTCATCAATAAGCGACGTTCCATCCAAAATACAGAGACAATTTACATGCTACAAACACATTTTTCAAAATAAAGGTGTTTACGGGCATTATCATTTTGTCAAATAATAACTATTGGGTCATTTATACGGATTATGGCCCTTGTTTACCGTATGGTTGCTAGGAAACAGTTATACGGTTTCCTCTAGCCATGTCAACCAGGAAGTAAAAGTATAAACATCACCAAAATCCTCAAATTGGGGAAAATCAGGCAAAACGTTTAGTAAAATCTTAAATATGACGATGTTCACTATGTTTTTGTGAAATCTGTGGTCTAACCTGCCATATGCACTTTAACTAAAAAAGAATGAATCTGATCTATAACTTACCCTTGTTTACATTACGGCTTGTTTCCAAGGGCATAGATGCCATACTATGAAACATTCCTGACAAAGCAATAACATCTTCATGGATTTAAGCAGGTGGCTGATTCTCCAACATAGATACATAGGGCACCTTTAAATGCTCTGCCACTTGAAATTATCGCCAATTACGTTTTACTTAAGGTCTTGAGTTGATCCTGAAGTTATTTTGGGGATGTTGGGGGGTGTTTTTCAAAGTTTTTTCAGTTGCGGCACAAGTTTTGGGTTTAAAATACACCACTTCACACCACCTACTACCAAAACATTACCAAATCAGACCATTTAGTTAAAAAACATATGGTAAATCCGTCTGTGCCACTGTATGGTTCATTAAATTTGGCAATAGTGATGGTTTTATGCTTCTTTTGGTGCAGAAGATGCTCAAGACACTCCAGAAAAGTAAATTGATCAATTACATTTGCAGCGTGAATCTGTTAAAGCTGGGGTAACTAATTTTCACACAGCAAAACCAGACGCAGTTAACTGTGCCTAATTAGTGCCTCGCTCTCATAAACCCTTTGGCGCATTGTTAATATACACAGGCATTAATTTTCTGGCGCATGCATAGCTTTTTCAGAGCAAAGTGAAACTGGTGCTACCGCTTCAAGCACAGCCAATCAGGAGCTCTAATTTCAGCTCATATTTCCTGGTTGACGAGACTTAAAATAGTTTAATATTAGCTGCAGATGGCATGCAACAGTCTCATTCTTGCCGTAAAGTACTGTTTTTACAATGTACTCTTTGGGAGGAAAAAAATCACTCAATTACAAAAGTCAGGTACTCCAACTCTAGGTCAAATTGGATATTTTTTCAAGGCATCTGGTAGCAAGACCTCAAGGCACACCAGCTGAAAATCAAGGCCATAATCTATGTAGGGCAGTCCATATAGTCTTAAATGTCTAACATCTCTTCATACAGTAGGTGGGAACTGTCCGGGTGTTTCTTTGCATTTCATACCCACTTAAACTTAGGATAAAACTACATAAAACCAGCCAACTGCAAAGTCCATAGCCACATACATATCTTTACTCCCTAAAGACCATAACCATTCAATATAAAAATGCTCGGGCCGACATCACAACGGCACTGCTGTCAATTGGCAGACAAATCCTGTCTCCATCTCCAGACCTCTTAACCCTGAGGGGCAGGCCGGCCAAATAGAAAGATTATGGTGACGCTCCGTGCTATTGTAGGAGGGAAATGGGGGACCGGACCAGCACAGACAGGCAGGCTTACAGAGACCCCCCTCCCATCTGCGCCTGGGCGATATACTGAGGTGGGGAGGGGTCAGCGCGGGGAGAAAGTCTGGACTGCATTGACCTCTGTGGAGCCGGGTTTTCTCTGCAGGCCAAGCTCGATATGGAGAAGATAATGGAAAAGCTTGAGGGAGTTTTCAAATATAAAAACAGATTGGTAGACAGTGCATCCATGTTCTCGGTGCCAGTGTAATCCCCAGCTGAACACAGGTAATAGCGCCGAGGGGGGGGTGCAAATGGCAGCTTCCATCAGGCTCAAGGAAGCATGGGATGATTGCTCTGATGCTCAACTGGTCGCTGTTTTTAAAATTATAAAAGGTACGGTACATAATCAGAACTTTTAACTTGATTTTCGTAGCTGGATTTGTGCACTTAATATAGGAATTTCAGAGTCGCGAGAAAAGGTTGCTTGGCTAGGAATTTGATAAACACTTAATACTACACCTTGATAATGTTGAACTTTATTAAGAATGATTCAGACTAACTGCTTCATTAAGGGGTTTTAAGTTACAAAGACTGAATCCAATCCTTAATAAACTATGTGTTAATTAATTTGTACATGCTTTATTCAACATTATTAAGGTTTTAATATAGCATTGGCCTTTTTTACTCTCAAGGCACTCAAAGCGCTGGAAGCAACAAATCCCCACATGTTCCCACACCAGCATACGCAACTGTGTGTCAGTTAAGTGTCTTGCCTGAGGACACAAAAGCAGAATTCACCTTTGGGAGCTGGGATCTAACCAACAACTTGTCTGACCGCTCAGCCAAGGATGTACATGTCGCGAGCGGGATTCGAACCACCGACCTTCAGTTCCAAAGCCAAGCACTGAATCTGAAACTGCTATTTGTGCTATAAAAAGACTAATTCAAGTGTGGTTATTGTTATTGTGTTATGATTAACCGGAATTTGTTTTGATCATTCGTTGCTTACATAAAACATAAAATGAATAATGCTAAAATGCATGCTGAATTATAAAATAACATATAACACAACTGGTTTTAATCAGAATGACTCTTTAAAGTATTTAATGTGTTCAATATATGCAATTATAGACTATAGAATAAGGAAGTTGTTAAGGTAGGTGGACATATTATGTTAAAGTGAGACCATTCCCCAGAAGAAGGCATTCTGGGGAGTGGCCTCCTGCCTAAAAAGTGTGGCCTGGAGGGAAGAGTTGTATGTAAATTAGAGGTACAACAGAAACAACACAAATGAGAATACTACACTTTACTACTACTCCATATTAAATGAGAAAATGTTTAGTAGTATTCTTCTCTGCCGCCTGGATCAAAGGCTTCTACTATGATACTAAAGATCTTCATCTGTACAGTAGATGATGCCGCAGTTCAGTTGAGCACATTCACTTCAACAGATCAGTCTTACACTTCTGTATGCAAAGCAGTGGTGGTCACTGTGCTTTTGGGCTGGCTCCTCATTATTCCATGCCAATGACACATCAGTCAGCCTCCACTTAATGACTCTTCTTTGGGCTCTGACAGTTGACAGTTCTGGCTGGCCCCGGGGCCCGTTCTGAGGAAAAGGGAGGGATGGTAGGTGCACGGGGGACGAGGTGGGATGTAATCACTCCCTGTAATTTGGAGGAAATCCACTGAGCTCCTCACAGCAGAAGATGAAAGCCGAGCTCTTGTTCAGTCTCCCTACAGTTACCAAGCTCCGGTGCTCGCAAAAAGCCTGAAAAGAGCGGTTCACAGAGAAGCAATTCTGCCCGGCTTATGTCCCCCTGGGGTTAGTCCTGGGACCATCTCAAATCAGCTCCAGCCCTGGAGCCATGTTCAGACTCCCAGAGGAGAGAGACAGACAGACGGGGGGACGAGGAGACAGGCCCGGCCGGTGCTGTACAGTCCAGACGCAGCCAGCCAGCACAGAGGTCTCCTGAGATGCTCGGCAGAGAAGGGCTCAGCGGAGCTTATGCTGAGGGCTCTGCTGTCTGTCTTCTGTTGGACACCCTCGCTGTCACTTTATCTTCCAGCAGGCTTTAATATCTCAATCTGAGGAGAAGGCTTTGAGATCCTATAGCCTCCTCAGCATGTGAAAAGATACAATGTACAAAGCACAGGCAAGGCATTTTACGTGTTTATTGTTTTGTGCGCTTCAGGAAGGAAAGGCTTTCCAGACAAATATATAGATAACGACCAGGTGAACTGGTGACTATAAATATTCCAGTTAATATATATGTCCTTCTGGGCACTATAAAATCAATATTGGCCATTGTCTATGTATTGTATGCTGTGTAACACCCACAGTAGCTGAAAGTGAAAAATTAATAACATAAAATGTAAAACATTATTTCTATTTCTAATTTAATATTATGATGTCAGGAGCAGTCCACACTATTCAGTTCATTTCATGACATAGGTAAATCAAAATGTGCAATAAAAAGGGAGTTAAGAGGGTCTGATGAAGTGAATAGTTTTGTTGTTTTATACTTAGTATGTCGATGAAGCGACGCTCTGTGACTAAATCAGTCCTGCGTTCCTTGTGACAAAGATTGTAAGAAAACCATGCTTTTGTGTTGAGTCAGTAATAAAGTGTATATAGCCCTGAACAACAGGTTTTCTGCAGCACATTTCCAGCCCAAAAATCCTGACTGGGGACATTGGCAGATCGCTCAGTTTGATGGCTTTGTCACAGCGTGCTATGCTACCAAGTTGTCAGAGAGCCACTGTAGTGGTTTTGCTTGATAGATGGTGAATGGTGCTTATACAAGGAGCCACTCCAGCGCGCCCATAAATATGCATCGTGACATTTGGAACAAAGCCGCTCGTCCCCTCTTTCCTGATGAGCTCTGCCTGCATACTATAACATATTGCCATACTGTCACACCTTGTGTTTCATAGCCAATCGCTCTGTTCATCAAGTTGGCAGATAACCTCTAGATGCTGACAGATGATATGGGCAATGGCATTAGGGCTCTATTGTATGCAAAGGCACCTAGCGATTTTTCAGGGAGGCTTACTTAAGCCATTAATAACAAGTCTATGTAATTTAAAGTAGATGTAGGTGATATATTTCTGATCGAATAAGAGTTGAATGGATGCATATTTAAACAGACTTCACCATTACAAAAGCCTTTTGTCCCTTTAGGACGGTATATGTGGTGTAGTTTAAGCCAATAAAACTGTATAAAAGAGCACAATGGCTCATGCCATACTATTTTGAAACCCCTCAGCTCTTGGTTCCATCTGTGTGTTCTGGAGCTAAACACCACAGTCTGTTGATGAGACTACAGAGAATCCTCTCACAGTCAATAGCTTAACTGTCCTAGTGGGGTCTCCAGCAAAGAATTCATTTTCAACTTTTTTCATCAGACATTTGGTATTCAATATTATTAGTTTAGTTATCTGCACTTATATGTTTATCCCCACATATTAGATGACACTGAAAATATGAAAAATGAATTAAAATATCCCCAAATCACTGCAT